>JAQFXM010004152.1:0-17960 GCA_034693345.1 Entomobrya multifasciata | reverse complement strand
GCCCAGACGGCCAGACAGACTACTCATCCCCTTATCATCAAGTATTCTTATAAAGTACCATTCTGGCACTTAATAAACAAAAGAGACACCAATCCAGGTTCAATCTTGACAGCGCTGCTTAACTTGTCCAAGACCCTGGCATCATGTTGATACCTTGCTTATTATTACGATGTTAGTTGCATCACCGGCGTACAAATTCGACAATTTTTAAACTAGTGTGACTAAATGACTAAACTAAATGATTTATTAAAACAATAACTAAGAGTCAAAATTCAAAAAAATACGTTGCCGAAAAAGGTGGGAAAGTTCAAATCTTAGAATTTGGAGATGAAAATCATACCATTATTCATTCAATGTAGAAATAAAATCTGAGGTCAGATTTTTTAAACAACACTTTAAGAAAAACACGCAACTTCAAAATTTATAATTTAATATTTTGGAGACCATTTTTAAGACGAAGGATCATTTTGATGAATGGATTTTTGATGGTCAAGATAAGATTTGCGGTTATCAACGCGGTTCACGCAGAGGGGAAAATAAAAAAACTGAAGTGGTTCCGCCAAGGTGATCTTTGATCGATGAGTATGGAGAATATGGGAACGCATCTCAAAATAGGAATCTTGTTCAGTGAAGGCATAGAAGTGCGGAAGGTTGAAGGTGCAGGATGGATAGAGACACATATTGGAGTATTCGTTTTTTGGACGGACACATTAAAACACATTAGGGAAAGATCGTAGGGTGATGTTGGGGAGGGAAAAAGGGATATGAGGGCTAATAAACATAGGCTGCTTGTAATTGGTGTACTGGTAGGGGAAAGTGTCAAAGCCAAGTATGGGTTCGTACATAGTTGATATTTTTGTTGAGAAAACAGCAAGTAAGTTGCTTTTGGCCCTGATCTTGAGATTTAGACAACATAGATTCGTCACGGTGATTGGTTTTCTGATATTGGAGCAATGCTTGGTTTTCCAGATAAAGATTTTGAAAGACTCATGAGTTTAGTAATGCTTGCATCGTTGGTGGGGTCGAGTTTTATGGGAAAAAATACACCAACAAAGTTACCTGTTGCTTAATTTCCCAGCAATAATTCTATTCACCTATTATAATAAAGTACTTTTAATAATTTCTCCTCTGAATTGAAGGCAGGCAAGATATGGATAGCAAGAGTCTGTAGTTTTGATTTCAAGGAAGCCTTAATAATGAGCAAAAACCCAATTAAAACAAGTCATTCGATTGTTAAGCTAACGTTAAATACGCACAATATTTTTACTTTAACTCTGTACTGTACTCGAAGTACTAGTAATGCAGTATAGTCAAAAGGAAAGGAACGCATTAAATGCATAAATATATACGCATATGTGTTTGTTTACGCACGTATGTACTTGATTCATGCATACGTGAGTGCACATGAAATACAACATACTAGAAATGTAAGTGAGTACATGATGTATCATGAAAAATATAGTGTGATTTTATTTATTGGTTCATTAAAACTGAAGGCGTTTATCTGTGAACAAGTCCTCTTTTGTTGTCCCATTACATATTTTTGTTCAGTTATAGTTATCTTTCAGTTGCAGAAAATTCACAAAGTTCTTAGATTGTGTGATTTGTGTCAACCCAAATCATTCTTCATCTACGTAATTCAAGATGGCAATCGTGAACTTTCAGTATGACTACTGTGCCAAACTGTTTAAAACAACGCAACATTTAAAAAGTCACCTAGTGCCTCACGGATTTAATTTAACTCATCCGTGTAATTTCTGTGTTAAAACTTTTACTCGTAGATCTACGATGATTAGACAAATGAAAATTCATTTAGAGCGTGAACAATTTCAGTGTAACCATTGTTCAAATAATTTCTCTGAAAAACGATACTTAGCTATATAAGTACAAGGCTCAGTGCCTTCCTTGACAAGAGTACATTAATCACAATCAGTGTGATGCAGAGACGCCGACGACGTATACAAGGTGAAAAAAATCACCAACAAAAAATGATTTCATGGTTACGATGCATATTTAATGCGTAAAATGCCAATTTTCATGAATGATTTATATATTTGTAAAATAATCCAAAACATGGGTCTGAACTTCGTGTTGCAAGTGCAACTGCCGCAAAATGCCACGACAAAAACACTTCAAAGATCACCTTGGTGCTTAATTTTTCTTTGCGGAGTGACAAAAAACAATCCAAAATCTCTCCACGTAGTGCTATGACGTAGTCTTATCATTTGGCATCATTAGATTTAGATACTGTAAAGAAAGTTGTTTTACACTTTTGCACTTTGTTTATTTTTGTTCACGCATTGTTTGCTATCGCACCATCTGAATGATGAAATAAAGACAACCAGCATGTATAGTTTATCGGGAAGGATACAGAAGCTTATCGTTGTAATAAATGACTACCGGGTTTAAATTTCAAGTTTTTTAACTAAGAATAATGAGACATTATAACTTAATTATAGTGTTAATAAATTTAGGTAATTGATTGATTGCGTACCTTAACTGATTGAATTTTACAGGATTTGGACACAGCTAACTGATACAAATGCGGGCGCCAGTGTTAAACTTTGTGGGTAATTAGATTCCTTCAGTGAATGAATAGTATTGGACTCGTGCCGGGTTTAATTAGTAAGCTGTGATCGGTGGTGAAAATTAAAAGAACGAACAAAACAGAAACACAAAAATGATTAAAAAATGAATGAAAATTTATGAACTTTATTTTTGGGTTGGAAAATATAATATTACAAAAGTTTTTGTATTTTATTTTATAGATTTTTTAACCAGTTTTCTGAATTAGAAATTTTCTTTAAATAATAATAAGCTCTTAAATTGATCAATCAATTACCTTAAAATTAACTTAACACTAAAAATCTCACGGAACCGATATTCCGCTATGGAATTGCCCCAGGGTAATTTTATATAAAATTATTCACTCAAAAAAATTATTCCTAACAAAAATACTTCAACATTTACTTAAGGTAAAATGTTGTTTTATTCCGAAAAAAAATACTCTAAACTTGCATCAAGACAAACACTTGGTTTTCTTGTTGCTTCTTCTTCTCTGGATGATGATGGAGTGAGAGCTGGTCCTCAAGTCCCCAGTCCTCTCATAACCTTTTCCTGAGAGAAAAACTCCTGCAGAAGCTTCCCCCAACTTCCCTGTCCTCATATCCATATCCCTTAACCCTACCTTTCAACGTAAAAGATTTTACTATTTAATCTCCAGCCGCCAACCCGTGCCCTTATTTTAGGTTTAATTCCTCCCATCAACCATTACAAAAAAGTACATATAAATTGTACAAATAATTTATACAATAAGGGATACTTATCCCCACATTCAAGTCTTCTTACATAAAAACAGTTCCCAAAAAACTAAGCACAATATTTCCGCATAAGCACAATATTTACACGAAACATATGTATAAAACACAATCAGCATACCTAGATGCATATATTCAAACTCCTTCACATTCAAAAATGAACACGTAACAAAGCCAAAGCGTTTTTGAATTAGAGCACGGTCAGACTCACAGACAGACATGAAATACGATCTCAATAAGAAGTACAAGTACTTGCACTTCTTAATATAGTCCTAGTACCTCTTCTGGCAAGATCTCTAGCTGTCAAGCTTTCTCTCCACAAATTACTGGATTGGCTTGGGAAGTGAAATTGTTCATTTCACTGGTCACCTCCACCTTCTCAGCCGTATCATCATGGGCATCTGCTACTTAACGGACAGCTAAGGAATACTTAGCGGACAGCCAGCGGACAAAAATGGGAAAAGTTAGCGGACAGATTTTTTCTTTGCTTTTTAAGTGAGAAAGTCTCAGCGGACAGCAATGGGAAAAGTTAGCGGACAGCCAGTGGACAAAAATGGGAAAAGTTATCGGACAGATATTTTCTTTGCTTTTTAAATGAGAAAATCTCAGCGGACAGATATTTCAAGTTGTCCCAAACATGTTTTCAGTTGACCCAACCATGTTTCAAGAACCACTTAACAAAATTTAAGTTTCCCTAAACATTTTTCAAGTTGCTTCAACCCTTTTCATGCTGACTTAAACATGTTTCAGTTGCCCCAACTACGTCTCTAGTTAATTCAAACATAGTTTTAGTGGCCATAAACATGTTTCTAGTTGTCTCAACCAAGTATCAAGTTGCCCGAAACATAATTAACGTTGCCCCAACCATGTTTCAAGGCACCTTAACCATTTTGTAGTTGCCCAAAATATAACTTAAGTTGCCTCGACCATTTTAAGTCGCCCAAACATGTTTATAGCTACCCAATTAATGTGTTTAGTTGCCCCAAGCACGTTTCAATTGCCCCCAAAAAAATTCAAGTTGCCCCAACCCTTTTCAAGTTGCCTCAAATAAGTTTCACGTTTTTCGAAAATGTTTGAAGTTGCCCCGAATCAGTTCAAGCTTCCCCAAACAAGTCAGCGAACAGCCACGCGAAAATCTATCGGAAAGCGATTAACTCTTTTTTAAGTGCTAAAATATGAGCGGACGGCAATGAAAAAAGTTGGCGGACAGCCAGCTGACAGAAATAGCTAGAATTGACGGACAGCAATTTTGTTTCTTTAAAAATGATTAAATGGCAGTAGACAAAGACGCGAAAATTTATGGGCACTTAACAGCCAGCAATTTGATGATTCTTTGTAGTCGTTCTAGCTAATCAAATTACCCGAACTTTAACAAAAGGAAAATCTTAATTTCAAAAATTCTACACTTATGGTCAGAACTGTGCTAACAAGGGAAATCTCAAAGAGCAAGGTCCCCACGACATACCGTAACTTTGACGGGAGTTCGCTGTTCGAAAGCTGAAGAGATTGTGTGTCCCGAGTCTCCAGTGCAGCCTGCTTTTATATATTTAAAACTAAAGCTACATCCTCACGATCATGCTAGCATTTTCGTCGTCTTCTTCTTGTTTTCTTTAGCCAGCCCCTTTCACCCTTATTCCCCCATTCCTCACTTATGTCACTGATCAAAATATTTGAGATTGACTCTTATAAATTTAAACATTTGTGCATGGTCTACTGGAAAAGATTGTGCTTGTAATTTCAATATTACAAGAGCAACCTATCTCAATGTTTCGTTGTTGCTTCTTTTTCTTCATACAATTTCTAATATACATTACCTTTTTTAGGTAATGTATATTTAGCCCTGTAACATACAGGGCTTCAATTTTTTCCTTCTTGCGAAGGGTACTCCTCCTCCCTTACAGCAATGTTCACTTTGAGAGACACCCTTCAGAATAAGTAACATTCTTTAGTTTTTTCCTTATTCATTCATATAACTCTCATTTTTTCATCAAAAGCTTTCTTATACATTCTTATATCTTGGTTCTTAAAATCACCAATAAACAACACTTTGTTTTTATAAAACATCTAACGTACAACATTCATACATATATAATGCATAATACTCAGCATTATGTTACATAGCCTTAAATAAATCCCATGTACACAGAAATGGTTAAACACTGTAAAGGCCGTCCAACACCCTAGCACTGTCACATAACCTTAAAGTCATCCCATTTTTATAGAAAAGATAAAAGTCTTAAGACCGCTAGGCACCTCGCCGCTGTGTACCTTATAATTACTGTAACTACCGTCCGGTACTTTTATTTGAAGACCTCATGTACATTTGGGAGAAATGTCACATTAAATTTTTGGACAATTTCTCTGAGCCTCGGTAGGTTGATGGTGAGTATGCTGTCACTTTAAATGACATGTCATGAAAATTATTAAGATGTTTTTTTAGAATAAAGTATCAATGTGTGTGAATGATTCTAAATGTCAAATAATTTAAAATCGTTTTAGTTTAAGTTTAAAAAACAAACTGGTTTTAAGATTTAAGTATGCAATGCAAGCATTACTTTGCTATATATATAATAAGTAATATTATTTTAGTTCATTATTTTTTAGAATAAGGTAAACTATTTACAAAATCTTTTGTTAAGGTTTTAAAATTTTAAGAGTAGATTTAAACAATTTTTCACAACAATAATTTTAAACTTTGAAGCAAATTATTACCATTAGGGTTAACCATTATAATAACATCAATACAAACTATCACTCACTTTACACCTGCACCAAAAAGAGAATAAAAATTGTATGTCATGATGTTTAAATTGAAATGTAATTTTGATTTTGTTTGACGAATAATAATTTTCACTCGCGTGACACCAAACTCATAAGATTAAAGGGCTCGTGTAAACGCAAAAATGCTTACAAGCGCAATCCTCATGAACTATTGCGTTGAAAATCATCAAAAACTCATCATTCGTTATCATCTCTCATCCTCATCTCATCTACTTGAAACCGCACTATTATATCAAGCACATCAAGAACGAGGCAAGTTTACTTCGTTATCAACGTGAAGCTGATCCCCTTAATCAACTACACCATCGCATCAGTCCCCATCCCAGGGCAGTCTGGGTTTAGGAATCTGGCACATAGGAAGTAGAAGACATTTAATTGTTCATCAGTCATCATCATCATCACCTGAGCATAGAGATTGTTGTTAACCTTGGGATTGGGGATTAGCTAGCCGTTGGAACCTTTAGCCCTAAACCCACCGGTTCACCGTTGGGGGGCCATGAAACCACCGCTGCGATTTGAACTTGGATGTTACGAGAGTTTGTACAAAAGTACGTTTTTACGTACGTTTGTACGTTTGTTTACGTCAAGTCCTTTTTTAGCTGCTTGAGCTTAAGTGTAAATTTAAAATATTTGAGCACAAGTAACCAATAGTAGAAGCAACTTTTCAACTGATTTCGAAAATTGAAGGATTTTTAACGTGGAACGCTGAAAGTTTGACAACAAACCGTGGAAAAATGGTCAGAAGTAGCAGCTTAAATCGTCAGTTATCACTCAACTCAAAATTACGGATGATAGCAGTTGGAATAGCAGCAAAAAAGATTAAAAGCCCCATATTTTCCGAGAGATTACAGAACAGCACAATCCACCGAAGGCAGATTTTCATCATGCCTTTCACGTTTCACGTGTGTTTATGCATGTTTGTCCTTCGAAGTGTTCCTGTGTCCTTTGAGTTTGTGTTCATTCAAAGAGTACTGCCCTCCGATTTTACTTCTTCGTAAATCGAGGCCACATTCTCAAGAATTATATCTGTAACAAAATTTGTTACCGATAAAAATATATACAAACAAAACATTTTAAACAAATTTTCATTGCACTTCTTGTTTCCAAAATAAAATAAAATGTTTTAGAGTTCTTACTTTTCTAGAAATATTTTTCTTGCTGATTGCTTTTGGATGATTCTTCAACAAAATATTTTTTGCAGCTGTTGACAGCACAGATGGTATTTTACAAATAGATTTTATTCGCTTTTTCACTTAACTGAAAAAGCTGACTTTAAAATTCACAAACAAAATTTTGTGCAGCAGCCGAAGCAAAAAATGAAATGATACACAATAACAACAAACTGGCCAAAAAACATGCCCGGCACATTTTTAAACCCTTGGGTAAACTCAACACAAATAACATACGTGCACTTACAGAACAAAGAGAACGGTGGTCAAGCATCACAGATGAAAGAATAGCGTTAGACGATTTTATATGCATTCCCACACTAAAAAAGTGGGTTAATGTGGAGTGTTTTGACGTGTCATAATAAATGCATAGGATTTTGAAAGCAATCGCGCAATAAACTAAAAGTTTATTTATAAAAATTCACTTTATTTCACTTTTATTGTATACTGACCACTCATCACACTGCCTGGACAACATGCACAGAGCAATGCGCATGATTTAATGGTCCGTTCAGTTTAATGATAATTAGTTTATTAAAGTTTTGTTGTAACACGCATTTGGTTTGCTTACAATGTATCAAAATGTACGGTTATGATGCATGAACGGGAAATGTAAAATCATATATATACGACAGATTACGAATAAATTGGTACCATACCAGTCACCAAAATAACTCGATGTCTAGCCCAAAGCCCAAAATAACTAGCCCAAAGCAGCCTTAACAATATGTCATCTTCATAAAATATACATAGATGACATATACAAAGAGATGCAATGCAACATGCAACTTGGCACCACCCGCATTGTTTCCGAAATATTGCATTGTAATTGGAAGATGAAAATACACCACAAAACAAGATTTTAAAGATCTTCTGATGAAATTTGTGGCTGAAACTGGATATCAAGTACACAGAAAAATCAATTGAAACATATTTGGGACAACATAAAAATATTTGTGGTATAGTATAGCTGAAGCTTAACAGTTCTCGTTAGATTACTTAAGTTAAGCAACAGCTAGCACTGAAACTACTTGGAAGGCTGACCGCCCAAGTGGTAGTAAGGCTGCCTTTGCTAATTCCTACTCGGCTCGGTGAGTGCTGTACATGTACCGTCAGTACGGAGTGTGTGTTCTGTAATTCCCGACAGGGTTATCACAAGGGAAGTGATTATCTCTACAGAACCCTCAGGAGTGTCCCTTCTCCTTGAGATGAGTCATTGGTGGGAGAGCAATTTCGTATTGGTTGACTACAACTTATGCGCGACTAAGCCAATATAGACTATAAAGTACGAATTTTGAATTTTGAATCACCATTTTAAGGCTCGACACAAGCATTTTACTTTTGAACTGAAAACCGCTTTTCTACTTTGAAGTGTTTTTGAGCACAAATTTGTAATGTTTTGTTGAACCCTAAACACGACCTTATATGCAATGGCGTACCACGTTATTTAGCCTAGCCTTGATGTTCAATTCCTTAGCTTTAATTTCATACATGGCTTATGGCTGAATGTGCAGTTTCATCGACGCAACACGCCCAGTAATGGAAGGTGCTTTTTGAACGCTTTCAAAATGTTCATATGTAATCGGAAGATCCGCCCAGAGGTATGTCTACATATATTTTTGATGCGAGCAAATCAAATTTCAGTCGTATGACTACTTAATATTTTGATAACTGTGAATTACCGAATATGCTCATTGTAAAATAATTTGGTGATCATAACCTTAGACCTCCTATCAACATTTTCGTTGTAGGAATAAACACATTCTTGAGGCGATTCTTTGCCGTTTGCAAGTTGAATAAGATATAGGAACAGGCGTTGTATGATTTTTATACCTTTCAATAGCTCAATGGTTTTCGTACATGCTTTAGGTTGACAATCGACACACTTCGCTCAGTATTTAGAGTATTTAAAATCAGCAAATATTCAGGAAAGCTCAAGGTGTCAAGACTGTCCTGAATATACGGAAAGATGCTGAGATATTCTAGAGAAGTCGTGGCCCGACGATATGTTAGATAATTATCGTTTTTGTCAATAATATTTTGAAAACCATTCGAAGTTATGGATACGATGCAAATTATTCAGATGTAAGTTGGTATTGTGACACGTGAAGACAATACCTATACATAATTTGTAGACGACACCCACCTAATACAAAATAAAAACAAAAGTGCGGTGCAATACTTGTACACAACTCGTTGCCTTATTTATACAATACATTGTCCAATGGAATTGGTCTACACAAACGTTTTTGTGTATCAGTTCTACAAATTGTGAATTTGTTGTGTATCATGTATTGATTTGTGTATAGTGTACATGTTTTGCAGCACATTTTGCTTTGTATTTTGTATTAGGTGGGAGTATATGTGTAGTCTTCACATGTAACCTCACGAATGTGATTTTGTAGATTTATTTCTCCGTAAAAAAGCCTTAAATTTTTGCTTTCATGTTCACCTACCGAGAACACAAAAGGTGTATTCCATGCTTGAACAATTTCACAGACGTGTTTCACAGAACAGGCTTTTGTACTGTTTTGATGGTTGAGACAGCATCTGTTACGCTTGTTGACGTTATCGTGAATTCAACTCCACTCAATTTACTCAATTAGGTGGCAACGAATCTGTTCGGATTTTCTTTCTTTTGATCTTCTGCTTTGTTGGATTCTGTTGCAAACTTTTTTGCTGTTGCATTTTGTTTATGTTCGAATATTGCGTCAACTCTTCATCCAAATCTTTCTAGTTTGTTTTGTGAATTGTGCTTAATGTTAACATGATAAGTGACCAGGTTTTTGGATACATGGTGCGAAGCAAATTGTGATGGACATATCTTCAAGTAAAACATTCATAGGTTAAAGCGCATAACACAAACGCAGAGTAGTTGCGAAAAACAAATGGGGTAAGAAATTTGACTTAATCCGTTATCGGACATGCAATGGCCACGGCCTTACATCAAGATGTATTCCACGCTCTTGTATTGGGTCCATACACCCGCCAATATTGAGTACGTGGTCAAAATATTTTAAAGATATATGTTTTCATATTGGAGATATGACCATTTTACCTATTATTTTTAGGTTTCGACTCACGGGGAGACCGCACCAGAAGATAACTTGATATTTTTATGTAGCGAACTTTAACATATTATTTAGGACCAGATTAGTTCTAAATGGGAGAAGGGGGGGAATTTGTAAGGTGCCAGAAATGAAGCCTTGAAATTAAAATATGTCTAAATCAAAAAAGTGCTAATTTTATAATGCTAGAGTACGTTTCAACGTGTAAATAATTTTGCAACACATTTGGTGACTTATTCGTACAGCAGAAAAACCGCGCAGTACCAATATTAAAATGTTTAATAGGGAAGCCCGAAAACTACTTTACAGGCTTCATTACGTTTCAATTTCTTAATTAGATTATATAATTCTCATTATTTATTGATTGTCGTATATTTTTATACTTCAAAACACCAAATGTTTGTACTTTGCTTTATGAAATCCACTACTTCAACTACAAAGGCGTCATTTTGGGGCCCGTATGGCACCTTCGAACCACCCATTTGGATCCATAACTATGCAAAGTTATCAGAATTATCTTCTGAAGTGGTGTATTCGTCAGAGTTCAGTCAAGTTCGATTTAGTTAGCTTTAGTTATGTTCAAGTTATGATGGAAGTGTTGGGTTATAAATAGTGAGGTTGGGCTTATTTTGGATGGAAGCATTGGACTATCAGTAGAAAAATTAATCTGTGTTCTCGAGGACAGGTTTGGTTATTAGTAGAATAATGGTCTGGTTGTGATGGAAAAAATGTTTATCGGTAGTGAAGTTAGGCTCTACTTTGCTGGAAGTGCAAGGTTCTTGGTAGTTAGGTGGTAGCTAGGTTAGGTTAGGTTTAATTCTAAGAAATTTGTTGGGTTACCGTTAGTCATGGTGGGTTAAATTCCAAGGAAAGTGTTAATTTATCTTCAGTCAGCTTTAGTACGGTTCTAGGTTAAAGCTTTTCAACGGGTTTAGCTAATACTTGTAAGGACAAGCTTGGTCTTCATTTATGTTGATGTACGGGTATATATAATCACGGAGATATAAATATTAAAGCAGGGATTAATTAACAAAATAAGGTTTTGGCACTGGAAGACATTAACTTGGGAGATATTATCACGGCGAGATAAATACCACGGAAAAATTTCTGCACGGGGAAAAATTGCCGTGAAGGGTTGGCATACCCCATCCGGCCAATAAGGACCGCCACCACATTTACATTCAGTACATGAACAAAACGTGAGCATGATTTCACTCGCAAACCCATCCATCTTATTCGTACTTTAATCATTCACTTCTTGTCTTGTCTCTCTGTATTGCCTTACACCAGAATAAATCCATTTGTAAGGTACAGTTAGGTATCATTTTTGAACCTCATTATCATCTTATTACTGCATAAGCACGAAACTTTCTTATGTAATAACTGATCACGTTTTCCCGGAGACATGGTGCGTAGCAAATTGTAATGGACATATCCACACATAAAAACACTACCGGATGGGCAAAAACAAACGCAGAGTAGCTGTTAAATCAGATAAAGTAAGAAATTTTATGTAATCTGTTATCTATAAGTCGGCTATATATTTAGTAAAAAAGAGTCCAAATCAGTTTGAAAATCAGTTGAGTGAAAACATCATTGTGTGTAGATAAACAAATCGTAGCGGTCGTAATTGTATTCTCAGTTGGTCTTTTTATATGATATAAAATAAAAAACTGCTTTAAAAAATATGGATGTTAGAAAAAAGCCGTCTAGTTTACAAATTTACCATCTTATTTTGAAAATACTACAATTCAGTTCAGTGACTAATAATAATGATTTATGTATACTTGACAGCTCTCTATTTTGCTTGAAAAATGCAAAAAATGTATACTCTGAGTTTAGCTGAATGATTTCATGGGAAATGCTAACAAATTAAAGTTACGAACAAATAAATTAATAATCTCTACGACTCATGAAAACATTTGTTGGTATAAGCATTTGGAATTCACTGTGCACATACAATTCCACATATGATAAAACGTGAACGTATAGCAGGTCTTGCCACGAGTCAAAATACTGCAAGAAGAGCTAAAAATTTTATAACTACATTATTGAGTTTTCCCTTTCATTTAGTTTTTCACTTTTATACGTCGAAAAAGTATATACATACATATATTTGTAGCTTTTGTTTGAATGTGGATTTTTAAGTGGACAACCTCAGTATTTATATAATTAGTGATGTAAGTTGTCAATAAATAATACGTACATTGATGATTGATAAAAAAGCAGACAAATTTTTGACGAAGTTTTCGCTATCGTTCTAAATAGATAAGGAACTACTGATTTTTAAAATACTTATCAACTTAACATAAAATCCTAAAATTTACCACATAATTTGAAGAACCACGGTACGCAAAATTTTTGTGATGTTAACATGGTGGACGTTAGTAACATCAAATATTAAGATGGGCAAAAACCTATCCGGATACGAAATGACTACAATTACAAGTTTAGTATACGGGATCTGCAGTTATTGGACGGTTTACATCGGCAAAACTACAAGTTGAGAGAAAATGCGAAAAATCATGGAAATGTCTCCCGAAATGAAAGAAATCACAGTTCTGCTCACCGCGACATGAGTATCTAATACCCACGCATAAAATGATAATGAACTTTGTCATGGAATCTTAAAGAACATTAAAATGGAAAGCGTATATTCTCGAAAACTTGTATATAACCTTCATTTTCGTTCAAAAAACAGCCAACCATATGACTGGAAATACTAAATTGAACATTGTTCCTTGTAACTATTTGCAATTGCCTAGATTTTTTATTGTTAAAAAGTATATGTACCCAGTTCCTTTTTCGTTTTTATGGTATTTCGAAAAAAGAGAACAGGCAATTTTCGGAATTACAGTGGAGAAATTTGAACAGTGAAAGTAAATTAATATGTAGATAAGAAGTTTAACGAGATGAAACGCGAAGTGATCTCTTCAACATCTAGCAAATAACTGAGCTTATGTCTCCCAGTTACGTCTGCTTTTGCTTTCTCTATTGAGACCACATGCTTTCTTCTCAACCTGTTCCAAATTTGATTTGCAAAACGTCAAAGGTTTTGGAGAAAACCGTTTTCTATTTGCTCAAAATCGTGGAATTGGACAAACGAGCTGTCTATTGACACATTAGTTTTCTCGTAAAGAGAATCATTGTTGTTGCATGACTACTTGATATTCCACTAGTTAAACAACTTCAGATTGTTAATAATCAACGACTAATGTAAAAATACTATTTCCATAAAGGCAGTTTTTTTCTCTTTTCGTTAATAATTGAATAGAATCGTAATGGCGTAATGCGTTTCAATTATATTTTTTATGGAATGAATGATTTGTGAAATAAATTGAAAATTGGACTCAACCGAATTAACTTTATTTTACTGAATCTACTAATTTAAATTATTTAACTGAACAGCCTGATTCATAAATTGATTGCAGGGGGGCTTGCAAGGTTTATTTTGATAACACCGGTCTTCGGTGTTTTGGGCATTCTTGTTTTAGCAAGAAAATGGTTTGACAAAATTAGGGACGAATGTGAAGGTTTATAATACATTATTATAAGTATCACAAATGGGTCTAGTAAAGGTGTTCTAATTAAAATCGTCTAAGTGAGAGTTATTCTAAATATAAAAGTTCTAAAACAGTTATTCTAAAGCAATAAATGAAATAGTCTAAACGAGAAATGTTCTAAAAGAAAAATTCTAAAAAACAGATCAAATACTCTAAAAATAAACGTTCTAATTTTTTTACAAAATTTTAGAGTATATGCAAATCGAGTTTTTTCGTCAAAGTTCAAAATATGTTATGTTTATGATTAGATTAAAATTGATGACGTGATAATTTATGACTTCTTGAAAATTGGTTTGATGATTTGTAAAATAAAAAGTATTTAACTATCAAACCTAGCCACCTATCTGTCCATGACACAAAGCTTATCTGCATTTAGAGTAATTAACTATTTTAGAATTTATTTTTAGAATATTTCTCGTTTAGACTATTTCACTTATTTTTAGAATAACTTTTTTTAGCATAATTCGCGTTTAGAATATTTCGATTTTAGAACATTTTCATTAGAATAATTTTAGTTAGAATTGTTCAATTTAGAACACCTTTACGTCACCCATCATAAATATAAGCATAACTGCAATCAACATGACAAATATCTATCATAAGTCGTTGGGGAATTCACTAAAAAATCTAGGAAAAAGCTTTTAAGGAACTGAAATACTATTATGAATTAATATTGATTTAGTTTCTAACATTCAATGGGCTGCTGTGATACAACGACCTACTAATTGTTGTATTTGATAGAATACGTGCTATTAAGTTTAATTAAGTTTTTTATTTACATTGTTCACGCATTTTATCCAGTTTGAATTAAATCAACAAAAAGATTTTTGGGATTGAACGATTTTATGAAATATTTACAGAAAAATTCTAATAGAGCGCGATGAGAGATTAACGCGTACACAGAATACACAAGTCAAACTATATTCGAAGCTTTAAAATCGAATACCTTCAATATGTTGCCAGATCAAGTTGCTAAAACGAGCCTTTTAATTAATTGGATAACTTTACATGAGTGTGTTTCGTTTTTAAATAATGTAATCATCGTCATAAATAATCACACATTTCACTATAGAAATTCGTTTCATTTTTTAGAAATTATCCTTTAAAAATATGTTTAATAAGTTATTACATTTTCAATTTAGAATATTTAATTCAATTTCATGTTCGATTATGTAGATCAATAATAATGACGAGTTTTTACACCTAACTAATATTCAAGATTTTGTATTTTTATGTGATTTCACTATTACTGCACACTTACTTCACACAATAATATCTATACTAAAACATAGGAAATTTAGTATAGTTAGTCAGTCAGTCTTGTTTTCTACTGAACTGTTAAAAATAAACACCCCCATTTCAATAATTTTCTCTCATGTTCATCCAGAGAACCCGATAGGTTTATTCCCTACTCACGTAAAATTGTTAGAACTTAATTCAATTAGTATCCTAACACGGCTTTTCATTCTTTAGTTCGCACTTTTTGTTTTAGTTTAGTCCATGATGAACTTTAAATTCCATTTAGTTTCAGAAAAGTTTTTCTCAGAACAGGCATTTGTACTGATTTTGTGTTTAGGACTGAATCTGTTACGCTTGTTGACGTTCCCGTGAATCCATTAGTAATCATATTACTCAATTAGATGGCTACAAACCTATTCGAATTTCCTTTCTTTTGAACTTCTGCTTTGTTTGATTGTGTTGCATTTCGATAATGTTTTAATACTAATTCATTACTGTAAACAAATAGTTGTAGTTTGTTTTGTGAATTGTGCCTAATGTTAACATAATAACCGGCCACGTTTTCCTGGAGAAAAACACGTAACTGAAAGGGAACAACACAAACGCAGAGTAGTTGCGAAAAAGAAATGGAGTAAGAAATTTGACTTATTCTGTTATCCATACAAGTCGGCTGACAAGGAACACTACAGAAGTTAGAGTTGAATTGAACAAAGCCGAATGTTGATTCTAGGACAGTTTTAGCGTACATTACGATTCTAAAGTCATGTTGCTCAAAACCTTATATCTAGCTTTTGCTTTGTGTCTGTACTCAACCCTTTACTTAAAATATGCCGGAAGTTTGTTCATTTTTTGGTTAAATTATTTGCATGAAATGCAAACTGTAGTAAAAAAGCAAATAAAATGTTTATTTTACTAAACTAGCTAATATAAAACTACAGACGGCTGTCTAATTAATTAAGTTCTTTATGTCTGTTATAGAGCGAACCCTTAGGAACCTAACGTAATATTGTTATAAGGAACAACTATATGCTCGCTTTGTAGCAAAAGGTCTTCCGAATCGTCGTCCACGCTAAAAGTTCTCCGAGAATCAATATTTGTTTTTGTTCTATACAGCTCATTCTACAGTAATGTTCCGTGTGACCATTTTTTACTAAACGTCAATTTGAGAATTTTATGTTACCAAAAATAAGGTCCCAATGAATATTTCATGATCCAGTAACTACCTACATTGCTCCCACGTTTTCAATATCCATGGTGTTAGCTCACATTAAACTATATAGCATACAAGTAATTGAGTTCAACACAGCTTCGGCACATACAGGTGCATAAATATTTCTGGAATGCATATAAATAAGTGGAACATGGTTTGAAAAAAAATGCTGAATATTTGCATCCAGTAATTTAATGAAAATAAATAATCTGCAGGACAAAAAGCCTCCATTTGACCTTGCAAAATCATGAAATTGCCCGCTCACGCCGTAAGAATTCAAACGTACGCATATACTTATTTAAATTACTCATGTTATCGTTTGCGCGTGCTGTTCCTACTATTAGTACGTGAAAAAATACTATGCTTAAGAAGGCTTTATTTAAGCAAAACATTTCTCTTAAACTATTTGCACATGCCATTGAGTCCGAAACGTTAGATTTTAAAAGTTATCATTGTCAAATAAAAAATTGTCACCGAGTAATTGAAATGCTCCTGCTTGATACTTATCTTTTTGTTTCTTGCATATCAGTTTTGTTGGGATATGCAAAATGTTCTGCAAAACAGAACATCTGGACCACAATATTTTACGACAGTGGAATTGTATTAATTTTAAATTACTTCAGAAAAGCAAACAAGGGCAAAAAATCTTCTACCTTTATGGAATCCATATATAAAAGCGCGTTGAGGCCAGTCTCATATTTTTCATACGGATTGCTCTCATGAATACACAGAGCTCACTCTTTGTATGTATGCTAGTGGGTCACTGTTTTGTAAATATGCAAGCAGTTCAAATTAATTGAATTTACGTTCCAAATGAAATCAATAATGACGAGTCAACGTTAAATTTAATAGAATTTACGTTCCCAATGAATCGTATTTACGGTCTAAGTGAGTCCTATTTACGTTCATAATGAATTCAACTCAATTCAACAATTCAACAACGAAAACATTTACACACCATCATGTAGAGTTCAGTATGATATGTCAATGGAATATTTTAGTGATAAAGTAAAAGCTTTAAAACTTCAATTGAACAATGACATTTACCTAACAGATTTAGTTTACAGAAATCATAGACCTTCTACTTTTTATATACTACCAAAGATACACAAACCTTTTGTGATTTTTCCTCCAAGAAGACCTATTAGTAGCACCTGTAACTCAGTAAACCGTAACATAAGTTCATACGTAGATTTTATTTTAAAACCAGTGATGTGTACATAACCAACTATCCTTTTAGACACCACACATTTCCTTATTCTGTTAAACCAAGTTTCTTTAAACACAAACAGAAAATATGCTTTACTTACCTACGACATCGACAGTATGTACACTAATCTTAATGTGAAAAATTGTAAAAAATGTTGTACACAAGCATACTCAGAATACATAAAACAAGATCATTTAAAAACTAATTTCAAAGAAACAGATTTAGAAAAGTTATTACATTTATGTCTTGACTACTCATACTTGCAGTACAAAAATCAGTTCTATATTCAAAGAAAAGGCATCCAAATTGGGAATGCAGCGTCCGTCACAATTGCTAATATAACAGCATATTACGAATTAAAAAGTATGTTCATTAAAGACGAAATAATATTTCATGTAAGATT
>JAQFXM010004151.1:0-17963 GCA_034693345.1 Entomobrya multifasciata | reverse complement strand
AGACAGACACCCAGACAGACTTTTCATCCCCTTATCATCAAGTATTCTTATAAAGTACCATTCTGGCACTTAATAAACTTGGCACAGTCCAACTGCGTGCTGCGTGTAATAATATCAAATACATAAGAAGCAACATGCGCTAGTGCAAGTGGTGGTGAAGTTAGAATGTCAGCATTTTCTTCTCGTTTTTTTTCTTTCGTGACAAAGTGAAACCGTCGTTGATGAGCCAATTATGATGTCAATATCCTGCTGATTTGACTGTAATTTCGTATATTTGTCTACACATATCTTCCATTTGCCTTTACAGAACAGTACTTATGCGATTCTAGCTCATCTCGAAATCATTCAAGTGTTTATTTCCTACAGTTGTGGTAGAAATTTGTCAGGATTATTATTTTGCCATAATCTTACCATTTCCTTCATTCATTCGACAGAGAGTTTACCAATGTTTACTATTGTTATGTGGAATGTTGTGCGTTAAACACTGTGCTGTAACCTGTAACCACTGCGTGTTTATCGATTTTAGTTCATTTTCTTTGTCAAATTAAATGTTAAATCAATTATACAAAAACCGGAAATACTGGAGGCAAGTAAACAAAGTATTCGCCAATAGTAATACTGTGTAGTATACTCAATAATTTTTTGCGATTTGATTCTTTGTGTAACTGTTAAGCTTATAACAAGTATATTCGGTGCTCTTCATTTTGGATTTATTGTTTTAATGTGTAACAATTAGAATACAAGCTAAAACAGTATACATAAATTCTAAACCTCTAAACAAACCAAAATCATCAAAAAGTTTTGAACGTTTAAATTATTTGGTGAACTGTATCATAATAATTGGTAATTTAGACATCTGAAAATTTGGCAATGCAATGCTTTACAAGGCGATGTAGCAAATACCTTAGCTAAGAAATCGAGTAAATAATCAAATAATCATAACAATGTTTCTTTTTTCTTTTAGGTAAGTAATCTTTACTTCACTACTGGATTACTATTCGAAATCAAGTGGTTACAGTATCTGTCGAGGAGTTCACGTACGGCAAATAATTTCGCCCCGAAAATGTTGATTGGAATGTTACGTAAGTTAGAAAACTTTAAATGAACTGCTTAACTTTTTGACTAAGCAGCTTGTCGTGCT
Source organism: Entomobrya multifasciata (assembly GCA_034693345.1). NCBI lineage: Eukaryota > Metazoa > Arthropoda > Collembola > Entomobryomorpha > Entomobryidae > Entomobrya > Entomobrya multifasciata. The sequence goes on along the minus strand of JAQFXM010004151.1, from coordinate 16,822 downwards.
TGAGTACATTTTTATCGAATAACCTTTTCATATTCGGCATCTTTGGTTGGCTGCTGATTTTTTAAAATATTGATCCTTAATCATCATATTGGTAGCCCAATTGGTGGAATTTTAATGAAAGTTTGAGCAACATCACAAGTTTGATCATGATTTTTTAGTCATGATGTTTAGTGATACAGTAAATTATAAAATTTATAGAATAAGAGAATGAAGAAATACTTTTAATTCAACTGGTTCTTTAACATAATGTGTAAATATATACGAAATTTTCGATAACAGTTTTAAGGCATTTTTGTAAGTTTATAAGAAACCGATATGATGATCCTCGTAAGACAAATAGGGAAATGGTTAGTATACACAAAAAATAGCGTGAGGATCATCAGCAGTATGAAAAGGAGAGAAGTGACAGAAAAAAATTCACTAGAATTTTCGCAGAATGGCTTGAAGCATTCATGCAGAAAATCTAGCTTTCTGGGTTCTCAGCTCATGTGAGCCGTACAAAATCTTCGCCTTGTTTCTTATTGTTATTTATTGCCGACCATTTGGTTGTTTGAAAAGGATTGATGACAGCAAGTAAAAACAAACGGGATTTTTTGCTCTCTACTTCTCATCTCCTTTTGTGAAACATAACATTCCTATACACATGGATATTTTACTGACATAACTTACCTCATATCAAACCTATTTTACTTGCCTTCCTTTTTGGTTTTTGACATGCCATGGCCAACAATCAGAAAAAAAATTGTGGAATATTATATAAAGTAAGGTTGTAGTATAGAAAATTGACGTTAACACAACTAAGCCAACTTTATGTGTAAGCATGTACACTTGTATAACACAGCTTCTACGTCATCAACTTAGTAAAAAGTTGTGCCACTGTTGCTGTTGCCGCTGTGTGAAAAACTAAAAATGCAGTCCAGTCAAGCGAATACGAAGTAGTATTTTTTCGGGGTTCGTTCCAAATGATACAATATTATATATTATGATGACATGACGCTCCATGCATTAAACATTTTTGTTTCGTTTTTTACACTGAATTTATGTATAGTATTTGTTTCACAACTCTAACAAAACTTTGAGAATAAAAACGCTTTCTTTCTAGTTTTTTATGTTTATAAATATGCATAGGGGGCAAGAAAAGCCAACATTTCTCCCCAATGATGGCGACAGTGCTTCGGCGGTGTGATGTCCCGTAAAGTCATCTTACTATAAAAGCGACATGAAAACCCTCATAAATCTATTTTGAGGTAGCACACTGGTATCAGTGGCTGCGTTAAATAAAGAATACATTTTACAACAAAACTGACTGTTTATATTAAAACGTGAGTTGTAAGAAGAAGAATGATTAAATTGATTGCTATTGCTAAACTATAAATGATGATGATCCCAGTCGTAGTGGCAGAGTACTATCAACTATATTATGTATCTTTGTATAAGCTACGTCGATTTTTTTCTCTTCATTTCACATGATATGTTGCCATAGAAAAAAAATGTTTTGCTTTTTAAGTGTAAACTATCACTGTCATATAAATCTAAGTATACTTCTTTCTACATCACATAATGTAATGTGTAAAACTTGCAACCAGCAAAATCAAGGGTTTTGTGTGGATGAAAGGGAAGAACGATCGTGAGTAAGAATATTTTTTCTGGTTTTGTTATTATTATTATTTCTTGCGTGTTGTGCTCCTCCTGTCCTAATGTATGTACACAAAAAGGAAGAAGAGGAGAGCGAAGAGCATCTTGAAAATTTACAGACATTACTCACTCAAAACATATTCATCCAAGAAGAAGCAAAAGGATGCAGAAGAGAAGGAAACTGAAGGAAAAAATGAGTCTAGAAATATTTATTCTGAAACCGTGAAGAAAAGGGAAATGGAATGAGCAAGCAGCAGGGGAAGTGAAGCAAGAAAAGTGTACGCACGAGAGAGAGAAGAGGAAAGAAAGTAAAACATGTATGGCGCCGGGCTGTTGTGTTGCCTTGTTGGTTTATATAATTTCTCATGGTATGACTAATGTTTGCCATTTCTCTCGGATCTCTTCTTTCTATTTTCACTCACTGTACTGGGTACAGCACAACTGTGTACAATTTAGAATGCATACTTTGTCAGTGCAACAAAACACACTTCCAACACTTTATTTAAGGAAGAGAGATGCAAACTATCGTGAACATTTTTTTGTGCGAGAAAAAATTCCCATTCATTACAAGCACATAAGTTATCGTGTAAAAGTTAAGTTTATATTTTAGTTGATGGTGATGGTGATGAGCTGTATGTAGTGTGTGTATATAATGAATGCAAGATGAGAATTCTTTAAACACACACGGGAGCTGACTTGCTAGAAATTTTGTACACTTTTGTATCTCAACATTTATGTTCTTAATGTTAGGTTGTACAACAAGCATAACGATTATTACTGCTACCAAAGTAGGCTTGTACTAAAAAAAGTGCTTTGAAACATTTCACTACCAACTCACCAGTAGTATTCCTTGTGGAACTTACTACTATGCTGCCGCGAAGTGAAATAAATGAAGATTTTATGGTATATGTTGCAGGTAGTAAGTAACTTTATGTTATGTAATTCTATTGTATATAATATTAGTTGTTCGCTCAAAATACGTTTATAAACTGTTTATGGCAAACGAACGCAATTTTAAGGATAGCTAGCAGTCAAGGAAGTACAGGGAACGGAGTCTGGAAGTTAGGGTCTCCAAAGTAAGTATTAAGTCCGGATGTAGTCTGAAGATTTTCTGTTGTTCATGGGCAATCAAGACATTTTTTCCATTTCCAAAGGTTATTTTGTACTGTATTACTTTTATTACTTACATTGCTCGTAGTTCTGATATAATTTTATTTCGACGATTAAAAAATATATATTCAAAGTATATGAGTCAATAGGTTATGTTATGTAAAAATTTAAGTGGTAAGAATTTATTTCTTACGTAACAAGACTGGGACTTGCAAGTAATGTCCGTCAAACATAATCTAAATTTATTTTTACCAACCATGGCTAAGAAAAGACAAGGCACGACCACCACCACATTATTTCAAGTTCTCTTTCTACCTTATGTACTTTTTGGAAAATCCAAGACAATTAATTATTCACTAGTTTTAAAGAACTAAAGTGCCTACTACTTGCTACTTTACTACCACATCTCCTCCTCTCCTTTTCTTGGAAAATCCCCTTGTCGTGCTGCACAACACCACACATCAAAAAGTTAGCTTGGCTCAGAAATAAAGTTTAAATGACGTGAGTTAGCTGTTTCATCCATTCATTTCATTCATATATTCCTCTTTTCTCTTTCCATTCTTCCTCTCTCACCTTTTTGACAAGGCGCATTGTTTCTTTCCTCTAGTTTTTCTGCGTTGTAGTAAGCTAGAGCAGGACACACGTAAAACTCTAACCTCGCGTTCATTTACTTATAATTCTCAGGCACAAAACAAAAACTTGTGTAAGGGTTTTTGTATGCCTGTGCTAAAGTGGGTAAGGAGGAGAAGGACGAAAACAAGTACACAAGACAAGAGGAAGCAGTGATGGAGTGTCACGAGTTCGTGCATTTCATGTAAATACTAGCAGATACAGAGAATGACTACACAGTGAGATATAGCAAACACAAAAACACAAACAGTGAAGCATAAATATTCTGTTTAATAATAAAACTGTTACTGCGTTCACGATTTACACATGGACAGACGGTCAGGTGTCACATCTACACACCAACTTGTCGGCTTCCATAATCTTGAGTACTTGTGTATTATTCAGTTCCCGAATGAGAATTATTAAAACACAAAGTTTAACTGGAGAAGAGTCTTTTTGTCCGTCCGACTGTCGTCTCTGGCTTTTGATTTTTTATGAAACTTGGTACCTTTAGTAATACATTCATATAACGATTTATAGGGAAAGCACTGTTGAATTCGGATTATATCGGTTGATATAATATCTTTCGTACATTTTAATATGGAACTTAGTTTTACTGGTTGAACCTATCTAGCTTTGTATATTCATGCGTATAATATCATTTACTGAGATATATAGTAGAATGTATATACTCTCAACACAAAATGCTCATTTTCCATTGAATTAATGTTATAATGAATTAATGAATTAAAAGGAAAGTGGTGGAGGTGATGTGATGTTAGACGTACTGTACTGTATTACTACAACTACCATCATCATCAGAAAGGACGCAGTGGGCTTACTTGTATTTCTGCTTCCCCGTTATGAATTAAATAATGGGTTCTTCCTCTTAAGTAACCAACCACACATTTTTCATGATATGCATCTGCCCAATACTATACATTAAATGCAGACAACCAGTTTTGAGAACCCAGCATATTCATATGTTTGTATTATCTGTTTTACAACTACTTATATTTTGAGGATAAAGCACCTGTTTCAAAGAACTATGAAAGCTTTGCGGATCTGTAATTCATTTTTTATCATGAAAAGTTCCTTGGAACTCCTACTTCTATTGCTGCTTCGTTCCATATTCTCATAGTCAATGCCCATTGCGCAACGTTTATTTTACTCCTCACCTTTCTCGTGAAAATGATCTTCTTCCTACACGTTCCTCCACTCTCTACACCAACGTATTCTCCAACAATTTTCCTTAAGGATCCTTGCGGTAGAGACACTCATACATATATCATCGTCATCATCATCATGATTTAAGTTGTATGTTATCTCAAACTTGCCATGTGAATTAATTCTCTGTCGTTTCTCCAAGTTGATGGCGTGTGTATTTGATGATAATGCACTTATAACAAATGTACTTATGCTGAGTACCTATACCTTCCTTAAGTAATAATATTATCGACAAAAATACTTTGTTAAGAGTTGGTCTGCGAACGTGTAGAGATGGAAAGAGGAAGAAGTAGGTGTGCATATGAGAAGCTAAGTTATGACCTTTCGAACTTCTGTTTTATCATCATAATATAATAACAAGATGTGCATGCACATAAAAATGCATTTGTGTTTGTATGATAAAAACTTTACCTTACCCAAAAAAGAAAACTTACAAAGATAATACAACAGACACGGGAAAAAAAACTTCGTGTTCACTCAAATTCACGATGGCCATGATGATAATGATGATCATGTTAAATAAATGCATATGTTATGTACATAATATTATGCATTATAATGTGAAGTGTGGAATTATGGGAGGAATCTTTCTCTCTCTCTCTTTCTACTCAAGTCACTGTGCATAATGTGTGTAGTAAAATATAGTAAATAAATGCGGAAACGTTGGCATTTCCCAACAACTCATATAAATACATTTGAATTCAAGCATACTTTTATGACACTTCCACTAGATATATCAGCTTTATGGTTTGGTTGGATCATCATCATCTAACATGCATTACTTGTGTGAATGGTAAAGTAGAAAAGGGGTATATGCATTTATATTTTAAGACATGCCGAATATTATGAAAAAGTCGAAAGCAAAAAGTAAAGCCGAAGTAGTAGTAAAGTAAAAACAAGAGAGTTTTAGATCTTGTTCCCTCTAGCTTTGTGTACGTTATAACTGTGTGTCTGGAAATGGTGGTGTGGTGTAAGTATAAAAGTAATGGTAGCCATATAAAAACATTTTTTTGGTTTCATCTTCGGCCCTCCCCTGATGACTATGTTGTCTTCTTGCCTGGAATTTATTGGTTCCATTACTACAAACTCTGTGGGCTTTTGTCTATGTACTTTACTTATGAAAGGGAGAGAGAGAGAGGGAGAAAGAAAAGAGTTTTGTGTTGTATGTTGTCTTTATTACACACATTGCACCACTACTCCTTTTTCCCAGCAACCTTACTTTCTTGCTTTACATGAGATTGAAACTGACTGGAGTTAGTAGAATCTACGCTTCTACTTACAATATTTTGTTTTGTGAAGTTGTGTAGTAGTAGTATAATATCTAAGTTTCTTCTTCTACTCCTCTTTTACAAAAGAGCAGGAGGTTTAATCAAGATCCACGTCGGAGTCAGAACAAAATGCATTCCAATGTCATTTTTTACGCACAATTTCCAGCAAACTACATGCAATTGGGATTCCATGGCTAAAGCCAAGCCACTCTTTATTGCAGAGCAACTATGTATTTTCTTTCACACATAGATACTCTCTTTTTCCTCTTCACGCTTTATAATATAAACTTTAAGATCCGTTCAGTACATACCTTATAGATTTAAGCATGTTTTTGTCTTCAAGCTATAATATCTCATTAAATAGCTCTGAAACTTATTAAGTCTCTTGTAGTCCCTCTACCATTCTATACCTCTTGCTTTCCAACCACGTATTTATTTTCTAGTCCAGTAGACGAAATTTTACAAATGATAAAAAGTAAGAGAGAAAAATATCATTTAAAGTGAGAGCAATCAACAAGCAGATTGACTGAGTTTTACGGTACGAAGATAAAATTTGCTGTTGTATTTATTGTAGAAATTCTAAATGCTCAAAAAAATCTGCGTGTACACAAAGATTTAACAAGCTCTTGTGTTACCACAAAAAAATCCTCCTCATCATTGTCAATACCATTACATTATGATCATGTAGGCATTTTTTGTCAAATGCGTGTGATCATCACAAGTAGTGACTTGTACAGGTCATATCGATTCAGGTTGAATTGATGTGGATAGAATTTGTGAGCCGTGTCTTGTTTCCACGTGATTAGAATGAGACATGGCAAGTTGCGTAACCATTACTTATCTTATGATGAGAGAATTTAAGCATCTATGCGAGAATAGGAAATAAAGTATGTCGATAATTTATTCTGTTAGTATTTTGTGTTTGAAACAATTCGGTACAATAAAGAGGGTAAAAAGTAAGGTAGTGAAATGTAAAAGTTGGGTTTTCTACAAAAAACGTATTTATGTTCATTTCATGCTTCCATTTATACACATATGCTAGAAATACACGTACATAATCGGTTACCCCATTCACTTTGTCAGATACCAGCAGAATGAACAGAATAGAGAGAATCGAAGTCGTCATGAATTATAGTACGACTACTTCCACTACAAGTAGATTTTTTGCACAATGTAATATGGGTATTTGGTAATGGCTTGAGGACGATTTGGTTCAAGGCATGTGATTTTTTTGGCAAATTACATTTGATTTGAATTTTTCAAGTTTGTTCCGTCTTTATTTTGTGGGATGTGTACTGCCTGAACAATAAAACCATGCTTTAAGAACAAATTTGAAATAGTAGCAAAGGCAAACGCAACAAAGTAACGACGCGATGGTCTGTAGGCATGCATATAGTTTGATGTACCGTCGTCACTGAAAAATCTGGATATGAATGTATATTATTGCTAGAAATGTTATGAAATATATGCTCATAAAAATAACACACATATGCCCTCATGTGCTACTACTACTATTATCTTTGTGTGGATGAATTACATGCAGCACGACGCCAAGAACATTACCCGTAAGCGTGATTTCGTTTGCTCATTCTGACATTGGCATGGCATGTTTGTAGTGAATGATGATGATAGTTCAGCGTGGATTTTTGGTATGTTGGTAGCAAGCTTTTTTGTAGAGTTCTGTTTTTTCTCTCTCGTCACTTTTCGTGTTACCGAAAAATTATTTTGAATGCAATGCACACTATTATTACAAAACATTATGTAATTCAAACAATTTTATCATCAAAAAATGATTATATATCGAAGGAGAGGAAAAAAGGCCAACAGCATTTGAGTGGAGAAAAGCAAACAAGTGTACAATAATTTGAATTAGTGATAATGTTTAAGGATTTGACATGAAATAGAAATCCACCAACCAGCAAAGGGCTAAGCGAAAAATTTACTTTCTACGCAAGTACAAGTATATGTAGGAAAACATGTTACACATGATACACAATGTGTAATAGGACAATGGTATGGTATTAACTCTACCCGTTTTGTTAGGTTACATAAAAATATTTCTGGATTTTCAAATAAGATTTTTTCACGAGGGGGGAGCAGATTTAGCTTTGTCTGTTGTCCCTGAAATTCGATATTTTTAATGGGCGAACGATGCATTTGACAAGCACACATGATATTAAGTACTTGTTTGTGTGCATAACATTTAGTAACCAAATAGTACCTTCGTTTGCCCTCAACGAAACAAAAAAATGCAATTCAACAAAGAAATTGTATATTTAAACATGCAGTACTTGTTAATAAGAAAGTACCACCACACACAGAGAAGAGCATTATCATAACTATCATCATAGTCATTATTTCAAGTGGCAAAAATATCAAAATCCTGTTATGTGCGTAATCTACTTAAAAACACAATTCTTCACTATCACAAAACAATGGGGACGTTTAATGGTGGTAGTGATGCTTTCCAGGGTAAAAAAATCCTATCGAAGTAACGTGTTTTGTACATTTATTGTACTACTTCCATAAACACTTATTACATGCGACGTCTATGGACGCATACTTACGACAATCTGAGATATTTAAGATAAAGAAAAGCTTATGTGATTCATCCACCCATCAAGAGAAACCTTTTTTTCTATTTTCTGGGGACAAACAAAAATACATAAAAATATATTATGATCATTCTTAGTGGTCTGCTGTGCCTTAGTTGACTAACTACTAACTATAAAGCTCACTTATCTTGTAATTTATACATATTTATGGCGTTTCTCTCAGTTTCCTTTCAAGCGACGACCTGAAGTTGCTTTGGGTATCATCTAAGCCTTACAAGTACTTAACTTAAATGTAACGTGTATTGAAAAGAAAGATTTGTGGCTCTGTGTCTGTCTAGGTGTTTAGTGCGCTAACTTTTTCGGAGACATTAGTTGTTAGTAAAAAGGATGTGTAAAAGTTAGGAACGTTAACACGTAATATTTAATTCCTTCATTAATATATGCGTACATGTATATTAAGTGGGAGGAGGGCAGGCGCAGATAGACAAAAGATTTTCTACAGTTTCCTTGCTGACTTTTAGACTATTGAATTGACACAGTTGAAAACTTTTTGAGATGTTTCTGCCCACATTACCTCCCTAATTCAATATAACCGAGAAGTAAGCTCAAGTAGCGTTGTGAGTCTTCGTTGTTTGTTATACTTTTTATCAGGTTGAGGATGATGACTTACCAAAAAGCGACACGCAGTGGAGAAGAAGGACGAACCGTAACGTTGGTATATAATAGAAATTACCGTCACATTGAAATTGAAACCAGCATAATACATAATAAGTATAAAATATACATACATAGTATGCCAGATATACATACATATATTGTGCAACTATCTCTGTTTTCCTCACTCACTTTTAAGGAGATTGTGTCGTCAGCTTTTGGAAAAGTCGCTGTCGTGATGTAATATAGAAAAGGGAGATTCTTTGAATAGAATTTTTTTCAAGCGTGCTCCACAGATATTGAATATAGCAAAGCACATATATTTCCGTTGTCAACAATGTCGTTTGATATTTTAGAGAAAACGTGAGATAATGATATATACAGACTTGTTCTCGTTCGGCTTTTGTTTTAAATGTACTTCGCATATCACGCGTGAGCTGGTATAATTGTTTGCTTTTTTCAGCATTGAGTGTTGACTGAGTGAATATAGATACATTTCCTGTTGTCCCTTATTCTATACACAGTATACGTAGTAAAGGTTTGGTTACGACCATACCGGTTGAATGGTTTCAACGGAATTTGTTAACAAGAGAATTCAAGTGGAAAACATCTTTCTTTTGTCTTCACTCTCTCAACTTGTTTTTCTCTTTTCTTTTATGCCTCTACGCGAACACTACACGACAGTGATCTTGATGGAGACGGTATCGGCGGCGGCATTCCTTCCTCATAAATTTCTTTAATACTCGGTTACACTGGAATATACATATAGTACTGGTGGTGTGTACTTATTATAACTCTCTACGTATTTCTTTACTTAACATGTACCTATGCTTTATAAATCTACAGTTCTCTTTTTGAATTTAAGAGCCTTTTGTTGCTCTGATTGATTGTACATATTTCAATTACACTAGTATTACATGAGATACATAACTCATGTATGGAAATAAACTTTTCTTCTTGTTTTATTTTTGACCATCATGCATATCGATTCGAAACAAAATGTTATTATTACCTTAACATTTCTAACCAACATTCGTTAACTTTTTTTTACTGTATTACCTGATTTGTTAAAGTTGTTGACGTATTTACTAATTTATACTCGTTTATTATTCGAATTGCTCTTCCATTACAGCTCTGCATTTAACTTTGATATGTACTAAATAAAGCACCGAACCATTTCATCAGTGATAATAGTAAGGATGAAAATACTTTTAAAACTTTTCCGGAAAACAATAATACTAAACATTATAACTTTTTCATAGGCCCTTTCTATTCTACGTAGTTCAATTTATTCATCTTTTCAGTATTAAATTTCTTTCTTCCTGGAAGAGAACACTTTCAGTGTAACTGACAAGATAAGTACTATGAAGATATGTAGTGGATTTTCTAAATGAATTCAGAGAATACAAAAGTTTTGTCTGCGTAAACAGTAGTTTTGTGAACACTATTATGGGTTCAATAAAACAGGAAGGTTCTGAACACCAAAAGCAGTGTATATTTTTCCTTCTGAAGTTAATGCCCATCTATAAAATATACATTCACAAGCAATGAATGCGCAATGAAGATCCGTAGTAAAGTAGTATCTTTTAATGTTTTACTATTTCGCCTGTTCTGTTTCTGACGTTCTTCAAAATAATACCAAAAACCATTCAAATTAGCTGTCTAACTGCCAGTTTTTTATGCCCGTGAAAAACTGAGTTGTTTTATAATAAGTACCATTTCATACATTGTTTTGTTGTTATTACCGCACCATAAGAGAAACTATCTGAACTATTTCACAATAACTTGGTTATCCATATCAGAAATGAAACTCGCTATGTATGTAACTATAAAACAGACCTACACATGGAAAATTTGATGAGCAAGGTAAAGGTCATAGGTGGACGAGCATCTATCAATGACACAAACTGTATAGCAATTTTGCGGCATTGTGCGAGGTTTTTACATGGAAAATGTGTACATATGTACCCCGTTATTTAGGATATTACTTTTGTTGGTCGATTTTCTATGTAAGTTCTGCGCAACATGTAGCATCTGAGTGCATATTACATACTAGTATCCAGCCCTTTTGCTTTTCTGTTGTTGAACATGAAGTTGAAACTTTGTCTTAAACTTTTCGTAAAGCACAACTGAACACATGAAAAAGTCTTGTTCGTATTTCTACTTCTCATGTATCGTATTCGATATGAGTGAATTTCCTGTTTCTTTACCCTTATTATTATTGTATATCTCAGTACTGAGAACTGGAAATATGCAAGTGTATCCTACGAGCTTGTAAAATTCCTTCAAATGAGTCAAAGAAACGTTAATGTCCTTATTATTATGTAACGCAAAATACTATTTGAGCTGTCTACTTAATGATATATGTAAACGTATATCCATCATATATATTACAATATTTTAACATTCTATTCATTCACAAGAAAACAAATACTCAAAAAGAAAATGTGCTGCTTTGAGATGTTTGAATGCTTACAAGCATATTATATGTGTACAGTGGTAGAGGTAGAGTATTCCTCAGAGTAAATCAGATCTATATACAAATTTTCTCTTGCTGAGGTAACTGCTGTTATTGCGGTGAAGTGTTATTCACTCAACACACTTATTTTTCACACAAAGCGACATTAACAATAATTACGGATGCATCCTCCAAAGGCGGATGGAATTTCGTCAAGTCTTACAATGTTGACTCGAGGAATGGTCTTTTAACACACTAATGGACTAATTAGTGTCAAAAAAGGCGTTAAAATTATTGCCGGGTCTGTTCAGTGTCACTTGTGCACATAATGTGTTGTGTTACTCTCATTCTCTCTTCTCCGGTTTGCTCTTATTCTGTCTTTAGAATGTGGAAGAAAAGGGTCTACAAATGAAAAAGAGACAATATCGATATTATGTATGATACTGCTGCTGTCCTTACTATTGTCATCTAATTGATGCTTGCCAGATTCCAATTTAAATGAGGATTTCTTTCTATTTTACTACCCGACTTTACAACACTTGAGGTGCAGTCTATATTAGAATGGTTTTAGTTGGGCCGCCGAGTTTCAAATCATCGTATACATTGAAACTATTCTGTTTCTAAGCATTCTTGCTTATTTTTCATTGAATAATAGCATATACTATTCCTATTCCATAGCACATATACGTGACATCGGGTACTCATATTTCAGTCATCATCATATTTCACACAAAAGACAAAATATAGTATGACTGACTTCGTAGTACGAAGTTCGTACACACCAACATACCACTCAACACAAACTAACAATAGTACTGAAGGAATCTCACACTTTAAAAAAACGTACAAGCGCCTTTTCTCTACATAGTACTTGCAATAACTTATTGTTGGCTTATAACATTTTACACCATCAGCGTTTCTGATCGATTGAACACAAAAGAAAGCTTTTATTCTGATGAAATGTAGCGTGTGCATAATTACCACCATCTCAACACCATACCACCATCATTGCTGCCGTCGGTGTCGGTATATTAATATTCCTAAATGGAGCCTTTTTGTTATGTTATCTATACACAAAACACGCTGCTTTTATCCAACCATCTTGCATAAGAAAATTAATCAATGTGGTTAGAGAAACTATTTACTTGTCCTACAGAACGTCGTAATATGCCTCGCGTGTCATATCGAATTTACATAAATATTACTACATTTTTTCCTACCAGCACCACGCACCAAAACAATAAGGTGTTCGTAAAGTTTCCAAATATTATCACTGTTCCTTTAGTTTTTGTGCCGTTTGTTGACGAAAAAATATTCGTTGTATTTCTATGTATACATGAATGGTAGATTTTGGTGTGGTAGGAACGTATAATATAAAACGAAATCTATCACCCGAGGAAGAATAACAAAGCACACCATTCGATCCTCGAAGTGTAAAACGACAATTTATACCTATCTATCATTTCCATTGCATTTTAACGGCTTCAGTATTAACACGTAGTTATTGGTCTAGCCATAGCCATAATCGATTTGGTATATTAGAGTTTACTATCTTTTACTACGTCATCCTATTTATGTACGCCGTACAGGGTACAATGTGTGGTAGTAAAGTTGTAATGCGTACATCTTTTTTTATCTACTATTATACTTTTGTTGTTGTTGCTGGATGTGACATTAAACACATAGTATAAATTTGAACAAATGACAAAAATAGATACATTACTAAAAAAAAGAATGGGTCACAACAGCTTTCCTGTCGAAATCCAAAAATAACTAAACTAAAACTGAACTATCTTTCTTACAATAATATTCATGTATGTACATATGTCCAGCAAATAAGGAGTTTTGTCATCATCGTCGACGTTCAAGTAGTCACAAAAACAATAGGAAGCACTACGATAATCGTCCTTTGCTTGTAGGAGTTAATGTGAATATTATGTTGAGGCTAGAAAAAGGAAAGGAAAATGTTTATCAAATCCACTCATAAGGAAAAATTGATGGCGAATAAAGTAATATTAATATTTGTCGGTGTGTATCGACTTGGATTAGATTTTGAGTCTTAACATACACAAACAATAAGTCTCTGTACAACATAATATAATTCAGCTTGGCACACATATTGTATAAGATATTCTTTTTCGTTTTAGTCACATAGGTATCTTCTTCACTTTGTCTTTTCCGTTTTTGCTGTCTGTAAAAGACATATGGAAAATGTGTATAAAAAATTGTTCCGACAGAAAAAGAGGATTATGACAAATGACAGAGGAGATAACGACGACTGAAGTAAGCATTTTTCCGTGAGTTCGCTCTCGTCGTTTACACAACACAGAGAGCTTTGGGCTCTAAGTGCTCTGCTGTCTGTAACTTTTTTCCTCTTATTGTCGTGATATAAAAATGTATATTGTGTTTTTGTAAGGCTCTGTGTGTCTGTGATGCTCTTTCTTTTTTCCTACTATTTTTTTTGTTTCCAGCACAGAACTGGTGAGTGCCAGTCAGTCAAAGTAGTAAAAAGGAAAGGAGTATGTATTATAGTGATGCCTGCTGGATAGCACAAAACCTTCACATTCGATATATTTTATATATGAGATGCACATATAATACTAAAAATAAAAAATAAACAGTGCTAAAATACATATTACAGAGTTGTACCAGTGATGTTCATATACAAATGCATTAGCAAGCGGCAAATGATGGTTTTTGGTTGAGTCAAGAAGAGAGAATAGAAAAAATATACGGAGAAGGGGAAAGTACACTCACATGAAATATTCCATTCCCACTACTCCAACTCTTCTCATGTCATTTCTCTTGATGACCTGTTTGTTTAAAGAACGTCCTTTTTTTCTTTTCTCCTTCTCATGCTTCACATTAGTCTTTTTTGTGCAAATTGTGATTGCCATTAGTGAACAGAAAGGAATGAGGGATGTCATGAACAGTCCTTCCTGGAATTGATGTGGGGGTATTTACATTACTAAACTGAAAAAATGAACAGAGTGTACATACAAACACACTCATCACATTACAGTCTTTGTGATGATAATAATGACAATGTACATTATATAATACAGTCTTACTTCGTATTTTACTACTGCTGTATCGAACGATATAATATTCTGAACTGAACGCCTTGCACATAAGAGTACCCATTACACTAACACTACAACAGGCATTTCCTTTTGCTACAGAAGTTTATCATCATTTTGCGTTTTTCGTCGTCATTTTTTACTTTATTGTGACAGTGCCAAGTCCGGCAAGTAAAAACAGAAGCACATAAGAAATTGTTTGCTTTGAGTTGGGTGAGTAATCGAAGGAGGTGGAAGATTTTTGTTGACATTAAACAACTTAGCAAATTCTTGGAAAGTGTGTAGTCTTTAATGTAGTGTACCAAAGTACTTAATATTTGTCGTGATATTTTTCGAAGCTTGAGCATAGAAATTAATGAAAATTGTGCAGTGACAAAAGTACAAAGATTAAGTGGTGCACTGTTGTTGTTTTTACTACTGAAGCTTTGTGCACCTTTTAAAAATCAATGTATAGCTTTATTTGCTGTTGCAAAGTACATAGATGATGATTATAATGAGGATAATAATGCATGCTATATCAACTTGACAGATTTGGTTAATGATGGCGATGAAAATGTTTGCATATATAGTATTTCAAGTGTTTGTCATGTATTCTGTGGGATTGTGAGGAATGCGTGAGTTTTGATGTTTGTAATCTGTACCCAGTATGCAATACATGATGTAAATGTACCACTTGAGATTATAATGAGTATTTTGCACACAACTTTTCATCGGGTTCAGCTTGTTTTTCGGGAGTTAATAAAGAATTGCAAAAAAATAATGGTTGTTGGTTGTAAGGCGGCAGCTTAGCATTCTTTAAGGGAACACGAAACTGTCGCCTTTTCTAAATTTGCCTTTGTGTCTTGATGGTTGGGATACACATACATTTAGACATAAAATAGAAAAGAAACTTCATGGAACAAAAAAGTGCTATATAATTTTCTGCGCGATGAAATGATATGAGCAGATCATATAATAAATATAAGTATCAAACACACGTGTGAAATCTTTCTCGAGACAAAAAATGCTCAGAAAACAAACAAACAGAGACGAATGCTGGGACACGAAAAACTGGCTAAAACATCTGGATTTAGACGTTTGAATAATGTTATATTGTCGTGATGGTGGGTTGATGATAGAAACGTGGAAACAAGCCATGTAAGAGCGATTGCAGCCGCCAGCAGAGTATTTGAATGTTCGTGAAAACACCAAACTTTAGATTTGTGCATTGAACGTTTATTTCAAAACAGAATTCAAGTTTTTTTTAGGGAAAAACGTCCCTAGTGTGTGCATAATAGCTCAATCGAGCTGACAATCAAGATATTTTACACTGAAAATGCTCGAGTACTATTAACAATGCAACACCAAGTGACAGTTAATTTTTTTGATGTTTTTGTATACACATACTTCATCTTGAATACATATGTCCAAATGGTTCAATGTAAATACGTAACTTGGCATGGATAAATTTGGATAAATATTATGGAATTCCATTTGCTTCTCGTTAGCTGTCAAGAAAAATTATCCAACTTTTTATACGTTTTCAAATTGTCTCTCATGAAGCACAGAAGCTGAATTCTTTGTAGCGATTAATTAAAAGCTCTGCAAGCATAACAAAGTGCATGATCTTCTTTTCTTATGGAAAGCAGTGTGGAACAATAAGATATTTAGTATGTTTTATGATGCATTTTTATTTATCTTCCTCTCTTATGTTTTCTTTTCCCTTTCACGTACCCATTTTTGTTGAAGTACATATTAATAAAAACAGTAGTGGTAGCAAAAAAAAACTTTTATGCGAGCATCCAAACTGTCACATCATATCACTGCTTTTATCATGGGACCAATATCATTTTGTAAATGAAAGTGTAGAGTTAATGCTGTTTTATTTGAATGAACATAATACGGAAAAGAAAACATTATACGGCTTTAGCGACCTTTTTACTACGAAGATTTTGTCGTGAGTGCACGCAGGTGCAATCTAGCATATATTTATTTTACGCATGTACCTAGCCGAATCAGTCGTCATACGGCATTTGCATGGCATTAAAAGTACTTTCGACAGTCAGCTTCCTTGTTGCGGTGTTTAAGCCTTTTTTTAAATGAGTATACCTAAACATAAGATGATGCTATTACAAAATATATGTAAAACAAGTCATGTCAAGACATGAAAAAAAGACGTAGATGAATCTGAATGGATACATGACATGTCAGGTAAAGTAGCGATGACATGTAGTTTTTGACCCCTGG
>JAQFXM010004150.1:0-17964 GCA_034693345.1 Entomobrya multifasciata | reverse complement strand
CTGGCTGGGAATTAGGTATTTCTGGGAATTTGTTTTCTGGGAGTTTGTCGCGGGGAATTGACGCACTGGGAAATTACCGCGGGGAATTAACGTGATACGCATTACATATTTAAGTTTCCTTTTCATTAAATATCGTTTAATATTATTATGCTGTTACTCATTTGTGTCATCTAAATTTACAATGAATTATATGCAATCACTATTCATTCATAAATTTATGTTGGGTATACAATATTATCTCTGTACAGATTATGCTATTGTTTTGTATCATTTTGTATCAGTTGAATTGCTCATATTTGAATGAACAAGTGGAAATGTTATGGGCAAATTTTTTGTTATATTGACATTTTTCCTGCAAGAGACGTTATTAGTGCAAGGTATTTACAGGAAGAATGTACATGCCTTGTGATATGCTATCTTTTTATTGACTCTGATAATTTTATTAGACATCAATAAATATGAACATACATATACATTACATACCTATATATACCACATCTACCTATTTGTATCTTGCTATCAAAATATTGCTGTGCTTAATAGAATGAAATAATTTAAAGGGCTGGTCCTTGTTATAATAGCAAGAAGTAATTTTATCAGTTTGCTCTTGTCATATTCAATCATAAAATGAAAGCATCGACGTGAAGTGATGTTGTTTTCTTTAATGAAGCATGAAAATTATGCGCATGCATGTCAACCACATTAGTGGAGTGTATCAAAAATGGAAAGCTAAAATATCATAACCACACAAATTCAATTTTTTTGTCTTTTGCACAAAGTACATTTAATACCTACCTTAAAATAATAATACAAATAAGTTTTTCTGTGTGGCAGTTATAATAGAATATAAAATACATTTTGTTTTGCTGAGCCCCGAAGTTTGTTTTTCTGTGTCATTTCAGATTTTGCTTATTTTGTATTCATAAAAGACAAACAGGTATTATAAATCAAGTAACGTTATAAGCTGTTATTTGAGAACTCTTATTAGCATTTTTTGTGCATTTAAGGCTTTAATTAGTGTTTCGTGCATCTCATTATCTTGATGCAAAATAAATAGATTTCATTAATTATTCTTTTTGATATTTTTCATCTTTTTGTTTAAGTATATTTTACTAGACAATAATACACTATTTCACTGATTAAAGTTATTATGAGAAGTATATAGCATATGAACAGTTTCTCTGATGAACTAGTTGATGATTTCGCCCAGCTAAGTTCAAGCAGTAAAAGTTGTTCAGTTTCAGTGAGATTATTTTTAACGTTTCCGCTGTTTAGGATCAGTCTTTTCAAGACATCACATTTCAAAGGTTGAGAAATGGATTCATTTGAATCCAACGCGTCATAAAAACATACACTCTACGTTTCTACAATAAATATACATACATACAACCAAGCCCAACGATGATGTCGTGATACAACATACAACCCAAAAAATAAAACACTTATTGTACTATATACACACACAGAGTATATATTATATTATCACAAAAGTAGAGCTAAATACCAATCATCCTAGCTTGTTTAATTGAATTGACCTAATTAATGTGTCGTGAAATGTTTTCAACACAGAACAACATAGCAAACATTTTTACATGACAAAGCTCTTTAACTTACCATGTTAAAAATGTTCATCGTGGGAGATGAGGGAAACAGAGAAATGTAAATTCTTCGTTCTGTGGGATAGACAGAGTAAATTAAATATAGCTTCAGTGCGGTATGCATGTGAACGTTGCGTTTAAAGTGATAAAAAGTAAATAATTGTTTGGTCTCGCGTGTTACTGGATGCTTCACCAAATTAAAAGGAATCCTTTGATAATGATCGCGAGTGTAGTAGGTTTTTGCTTCATCATTTGCAAAAAAATAGAAACACAACGTACGATAGAATTCCAAATCAATTTTTTTCTCTTTGAACACTTCTCGCAATCAGGGAAACTTATTTTTAAACAGAACTACGTATTTAGGCAAATTACTCAAACTTAGCCATTGTGCTTGTCTTGAATATTGCAACGCTGATTTTATGTATGAATATATTCATCTAATTAAGTTTTAATGCCATGCCGTTATCAACACTGCGTAAAACTCTAAATAGCTTATTCACCAGCAGCATATTTTTACTGCATGTTATCACACACGTTAAATATATTATTTTAAAAATTATTCACGTTTAGTATAAGCACGTTTTCTCTTAGTTTTGATATTTATTTTTGCTTTCGTTTTTTTGTTTTGTTTTGCATGCAGATTTATTCCGTATGAGCTACAAATTCACTCTATGCTTTTCGTACACCGGAAATGGATACCAATGTCAACACGCCAACAACATCAGAAACAGGAGAACATGCAAATCCAGAGCAAACTGAAATAGTAGAAAATTTGCTGAGTAGTTGTGCTACTTCACAAACGGCAAATATTCCCAATGATAGTGATTCCAGTTCGCAACCATTTCCACCCATCTCCGGTGCTTGTCAATCTGATAGTCACGCAGCAGTTGACAAGTTGCAAGGGGACAACCAATCAAAACATGGCACAGTTTTACCAAGTTTGTCAGGCATAACTAATGAAATGGAGCAAAGGTCCGCTAACGAAAATAATGTTCCATCTTCTGGCAACTCTGCCACTACAAATGAGGAGAAGGATGACGATGACGATGAAACGGAGGAAGGTGAAGGGGCAGAATATGACATTTCTACAGGAAGTGCAACAGCAGGTAGTGGTGTGGACGATGATGGAATGAGCTCCATGCTCCATAATAATATGAGCCATCATAGTTTTGATGACATACAGTTCTTTCCCGCAAGTCATCACCGAAATCTCCGGCTTCAACCTCAGTTTCAGTTCCATCATGATCAGTTAAATGACCCGAATTATCTGGGTTCCAATTTAAGTTGCTTTGATGCATCTGACCTTGTTAACCTCAGTGGTAGTGGTGGTGTTAATAGTTTTTCTTTTAATGGTGATTCCACCAGTGGCGATATTAACAGTGTCTTTTCCGTAAGTGGTTTTATTTATTTTTTATTTTATTTTTTTCCTTCAATGTTGTTTTCCTTGAAACACTTTTGAAGTGTATTTAAAAGTAAGTCAGTTTATCCTGTCGTCTACAATAACATATTATTAGTTGCATTTGCATATCCCTTCGCAGCATCAAATTGCTTTCTTTTAATATCGAGTACAAAATCATATTTCCCGATAGTTTTAAAAGATAATCACAGCCTGGCTTAATTAAGGTTATTATCATTCTCATACCTGCTTATTACGATTTCCTTTTTCACATTTGAAATTATTATAAACACTTTATTGCGAACTTGATTGTGAAAAGGTCATCAAATTATTATCAAGTTCCACTGCACATAGAAAAAAACGGAAGAAAAAAGTATAATTGAAAAGATAAAATAAAATGAAGTATTTAAGTCAACTGCAAGTTGCTGTAACGGAATAAAAAAGACTTCATTTTAGTTTTTTGCAGGTACAAGAATTTCTAATGCAAATGCAAGTAAAAAAGCAGATTTATCAAATCAAGTATATGAAATTTAATATTTACAACGCGTGTCGTGTCATATTGCAATGAGATGTTTTTTTACATTTACACACACACGTACATATTTGTTAGATGAGCTATCAAGAAAACGTGTCCCAAACAAATTAATTTACAACTTTTATCAACAGTTTACAGAGTACAGACAAAAATTTAAGGAACGTTATGTGGTGGCACATCTCAAGACAAAATATTCATCATCTACCATCCACCTACAACTTTTAGAACCATGAATCCTTTTTGGATGTCAGTCACCTTGAAACGCGTCGATTGTGATAAAACACAGATAACAATCTTGGATGCAATATGTAGATTCAGTTTGAATGTCATAGTCATGCCAGAAGCAGCAACTAACCACAACAAAATCACACTGATGTGGTGTGACAAAGGAAAGCACAAAGTTTTGCCAGAGAAGTTTGTGTGGATGTTTATTATTTTGTACAGCATGAACACAGGAGAGGTGTCAACGGATGATCGTTATAAGTTTCCGTTTCCCCTAACCTAGTCTTTTTTGTTTATTAACAATGAAGTTTTTCAAGGGCTTGTAAAACAAATCCATGGGATTATAGTATGGTAGCACATGCTATACAATAGAACCCCTTTCAAACATTTCAAACCGTAGTATTCACGCATATCTGTCATTCCATGCATTGTATACATGAATTTGCTGTAAATGAGCTCAAACCAGCAGATAAAAACGTGAGTACTCTCACATCATCATCACATTTTTTTCAATGAAAACTTTTCATTATTAAAAAACTTTAAATAAATAAGCAAAAGTAGTATTGTATTGTGGTTACTTGACTTGAAATCTTTGTATGCAATATACAATCAAAAAACAAGCTTTATGCTTGATAATGAGATGTTGTTAGTAAATAAAAAAAGCTTAAAGAAAAACACTTGAACAAGAAAAGCAGGCATTTCCTTCCAAGTGCATGTGCACAATTTATATGCAAAAATCTACTGACAAAAGAAAACGTGAGAAGTTGCAGGATTGTGAAGGTAATGTACTACATTTTTTTATAAATAGATTTATAATACAGTTTTCTTGTCTGTAGATCAGTAGGAAAGGAAGATTCTAAGCTGTGCTGTGTCTATCAAATTACTTGCTCATCATTCCCTACATTACATATACCACAGTGCCACACAGTCGTTGGGACTGTGACTGAGTCGTCCTCATAAAATTTTTGTGAGAAAGTCCTCACGGTTCGATCTTGGGAGTGAATGACATTCTTTGTATAGGAATGCATACTGTGATAAAGTACGGATGACGGAGTTGGGGAAATAGTAGACCTGAATTGAATGGTATCCTCTTCTGCCTGTAGAGAGGTTGCCTTTCTATAAGAACTTTAGCTGAACTGAAGGTGTGAAAATTATTGCTGCTGGTGGTGCAAATTGTGGTATACTAGCTGCTTATAAAAAGTACAAGGGGAAATGGTAATCAAATGAAGACCATAAAATTCAAAATATAAAAAAGTAATTCCCTACATTGGATTGTGCCCATTAATGCCAGATTGCTTTGTCCAAATAAGGTTTTACTTCTCCGTTTATACTCACTTGACTTTATACCACTAGTTGTTTGTGTGTGAATTCATTTTTATGGTTAGTAGAATTTTGCAAGCTCTTATTTGTGTTAAAGCTTTTTATTAGCACTCTTTTATTTATCCTTTTCAGTACAAAAAGTCGTGGTAAATAAACGAACTACTTTCTTTATTCATTTCATCATCATAAAAAGAAAGAAACATTAAAAAGTAAACAAAATGATAAATTGACAAAAGGGTATTATATTTTTAGAATATCAAAATATAATGAACAAAAGATAAATGAAGCCAACTGACTAGATGGTTGACTGACTGCATACTTATTGTATACTTGTTTGCAAATTGCAATTATGGGGATGATGATTTTTATTGAGTTTTGACTTTTATTTTCTCGATTGTATACAAAAAGTAGGATTGACGGTAGTTGAGTAAGTAGATTTTGTAGGAAGCAAAAATAATTGGGTAGTAATGAATAAACAATACACTTTTGTACTTTTGTGGCTATTTTGTAGAAATAGAAATTCTATTCATTCTGATTGGATGACATAAATGAAAAAAATATTTTCATTGATTTACTTACCTTCAATGGCTTCAATACATTCCTTTTAATATATGATACATAATAAGATGGAAGATGAGATATTAATGATGTACGTGCGTAGACACATGAAATGGACATAAAAATGGTCGATTAATTTTAATGCTTTGATAATAGGATTTGTATGAAAATTGAGTTTAACTTCTTCGAATGGTGGTTCAAGACACCAAAGATCTCTTTAAAAATTTGTATATCTCATCACAATTTTCAAAAGTAAAGCACATTATGCAATTGACCTTATTATTACTATAATGTTTATAATGAGTGCCCATTCCATATTTCAAAATAAGATATTTTAAACCTGTTATATTGCACTCAGCGATTCAGCGAATACTGAATACCTGTTGTCTAGATAAGATTGCTATAAGCCATGAGAATGTTATTGAAGTGGCAAAGATTGTTGGACCCGTTTCAAGCGTTGGGTCTAAAGAATTTAATGTTATTCTCATGTAATCTTTGTGTCCCATAAAGATCACAAAACATAAATTCGTACTTACCTAGTTCTCTTGATCAAAATAATAATACACAACTGCAAGGTAATTTAAAATGGTCTACTGCCACACAGAGTGCATGAATAACATCTTACCTCTCTGCCTTTTGATACTATTATGGAATAGTTGATGACAGCTTTAAAAGGTTCATTTGTCCCGACACTGCAACAACATGGTTATATTTAATATGTTACAAAGAAAAATACTTTTTATGACTGTGTTAAACTAATTTGAAATGCCAAATTCCATTCAAGCATATTTTATGTTTATGCTCATATTCGTTACATCGCCGTGTCACAGCATTGCCCTACATCACGCATTTTGTGTTTTGTGGCTGTGTGTCTGCAAAATGATTTTAAAATGCGCATGTAATGCACAAGATTTACATAAATGTAACCTTGCTTGCAATCTTCGATAATAATGCATCATTATCACTATTATCATCACAGCTATAAGTCTTGGTTGCAAAGCCTAATAAAATTCCGTTGTCAACAAGTTGCATCGTTCGTGTAAAGGAAAGACTGATGATGCTAGGCCATTTATCAAGCTATAATTTTCACAGTGGGGCCTATCCTTGAGTCTACAGTTTGCACGAATGAAATTCGACACACAATCAAAATAATTTATAACAGCAATCATCAAGTATTTCAACTTCAACAGACTCGTAAATGATTGTAATTAAAAATCTTCCTAATGAATATACTTATCGCCGCGTTTATGTATATATTATTAAAATCATCTGTAACATGGGCCATTAATTTTTTGAAAAGAGTAGGTGGTTAACCAGAATGGTACGGTACGGTATATTTACGGCCTTTTGGGAATAATGAATTTACTCTGTCCCTTTTTATTTGGGCAAGTTTTCTTCTCGAGTATAAATACAACAAGTGACGAGTTGGCAAAACTGTTTCTCCTGGGCTTATTTGTCATCGCTTGTGCACAAAATAATTGCAAACATTTCGAAGCGTTAACATACCCTATAATAATGTACTTAATGTAAAATATATCTCTCTGCTTTTATTCCACTGCATTTCTTCTGGCTGTGATGCAGAATGGCATCATCAATCATGCCGAGCTGTTAACTACAACTTGCTTGAGTTTCTTCTTACTTTTTGAGAAGATAAAGTTATTATGAGGATGAATGATGAAGATTAAGTTCTAAAAAGCGAACCCTTAAGCAGTGTGCAACGGCTACTTCTTGAAAGTTTGGTGTACTTTGTTTTAACGGAGAAATAAGATACCTATTATGAACATGATATGTTTGTGTGATGATGAATAAATATAATTTGCAAATCAAAACGATATTTTAGCTTTGAAAAGAGTAATCATATCTTAATGATGGCTTATCAACGCCATAAGAAGTAATGTCATTTTTGGTGCACGCAGTTGGTGAGAAATATTCTCATGTGCTTTTGAACTCGTGTGCACTGAAGATAATGAGTGCTGTAGTATCAATGGACTTCTTAGATTTCTGTGGAAAAGGCAGACGCTTCGCATGAACTTTTGCCTGAAGGGAGAGTAGTGCAGCTAAAAAGTGAAATTAATAATATGATTATAGCAATAGTTTGAAACAATAGAAGTGTTTTTACACCTGAATTACCATTCTACTAGGTATGATAATTAGTCACTGATAACTTTATTTTAAAGCTTTTGTATGGCAGAAAGAAGCTCCGCTGCGTTTTCGACATGATGAAATTGGAAAGCTTTTCAATGAATAATAGAATATTTACCAATTTTGCATACAATGATACAATATAAAATCATTAATCATTTATGAAATTTTCATACATAAACGGAGAAAACAATGAGATTTTTCAAGATTGGAAACTTGGAACTCCCAGCAGGAAGCAAAAACTAATTGTTGTAGTATGAAATTAAAACAGTGATAATCAGTGGATAGACATTATAATGATACTTAGGCTAAATGGCCATTTCAATATCGTACGAACAACATGGTTCGTTTTTTTTCTCTTTTAAATTTTTAATGCTCTAGTTTTCTGTTAATAAACCAAGGTGCAACGGACTGTAAACAGTAATTTGTTTTTTAATGAGAAAATGGGTAGGACAGACTGTATATTTCAAAAGGAGAAATACATTAGTGAAAACTGCTAATTTTCATGTGATAAATTACAAATCAGCAATAAAAAGAAAAGACAATAAATTTAGGTTGACGGCTGTGGTTTTTTTAAAACAGAGAATTTTAGCTATATACATAAGTAACAAGAATCATAAACTTTTTTATTTCTAGATACAAATTTTGTAGAACAGTAATGGTAACAGGGAAAACGTATCATAAATGAATTTATTTTTTTCTAGACTTTTTTTGGTGTCACGTGAATACGGAAAAGATAAGAAGTTGATGATGTCATTTGAGAAAAAAATACAATGAGATGAAGAACATCAAGTCCTCAGGCTTGTATTTTGCTACATGATATAACCCACGATATTGATAGCATAGTGATCTTTCTCTTGTGCCTGCCACCTCAAGCGTTGTGATATTCTTTTGTGTAATTTCCTTTTTGTTACTTCATGAAACTACTGAACAACTTCTAGTTAGACATGGTATACAAGGCATGTAATACAAAAAACACAGCTCAGTGAAAACAGTGAACACCAGTTTTTATGGTTTGCGTACGTGGTGGCACAAAACAGACTACTGAACAACTTTTCTAAAAAACAATACTTACAAGCAATAAGAGATGTTCTCTTCTAAACTGCATGATCATGTTACTTTGCCGTGAACTGTAAATCTTGTTGCAAAAATAAGTATCAACAACGGAACAGAAGCGCACGAGCTATGCTAAACGACACGCTAATAGTGTAGTACACCACAATTACCGGGACTACTACCACCGCCGGCACACAATGCTTGTCGAAACCGTTGACTTGGTGGTGGTGGTGGAGAGTAAAAGAGTCATTATTTTGCAAAAATCTTTCTCTCTTGTTGGCTTCTATTTAGAATAATTAGGGAAACCGTTCATTGTTCTATAAACTCATCAGCTTTCATATTATTGGAGTGTAATTTGTTTGGAGAAAATCCAAGTTTTCTTTTGACAGAAATCTAAAGTAAAATTAGTAATTTAGGTTTAAGTGTACCCTTTGATATTAGCATCAGCGCTGCAGCGTAAAGATTAGATGATGATGGGACTATGGTTGGTTGGATGCTTTTCTGTTACGTTATACATTGTACATGTTTCTGGTAAAATAGGTGTATTGCAACTGCTACTGTGTGACAAGAAACAAAACAAAAACAAAATCTCTTGATTTTCGTTGCTGATGCTGGTGCAATGTAGTATGTCAAGTCAGCTCATTAGTTCTTTCATTTCATTCATTTTCTCATGAACATGAAGACAGTGACAATGACAATAGGAGAGTAGAAGTAGAAAAACATTAAGCAAAAATGTCAAGTTGATATCTCATCCCACATCAACGTCGTCATCATCATTATCAAATCATTCTTGCATGACATATCTAATGGTATTATGCTGTTTTTGTTGTATTTTTTGTATTTATTTCGCTGTGTCATTTCTTCATAATAAAAAAATACTTACTGATGTGTGTTTTGTTAATACACAAAGAGCCAGACTAAAATCACAAGGTTTTGCAAATTATATGAAAATATTTGTGTGCACTCGCAGTTAACTACTTTGGAAGTTGAAGCTTTGCGAAATAAATATCAACAGACAGAACAGTCAGAGGTGTCACGTTTCTGTTAGAGAGCCATGCACTGTTTTTCTCAAATTAGCTGCAAAATAAGTTTGTACGAAACTCGTTCACAAAATGAAAGATTTCATAAAAATAAGTTTTGGATTTCAGTATTTATCGTTCTAGTTTCTAGCACTATTTATGACTTTGTAGGGACTTCAACCACATTTCTTCAAATTTATTTTCCTGATTTCTCTACACATTTTATTTGATCGGTTTAAAAGCAAATATCCCCATTTATTCTAATAACAAGGTCGAATTTAAGTTTTGTCACTCACAATTACGTACATGACATGGTTCCTGTTACTTCTGTTACTTTTGTTCAATAGTAAATCTAAATCCCATGATGAGAAGGAGAAAATGCTTTGCTACTGAAAACTCTGCTTCTCCTGTAACATTCATCATTGCATTCATATTGTTATAAGCAATTCTATTTTATTTTTTAAACTTCTGCTGCGTAATGTAATGGTCGAGCCTTCACATTTAGAATTAAATCTGTCCTTACCCTACACCCTAGTAGGAGTGAGTGGATGATAAATTGTTTTTATATAACTTGGTTCTCATCGTTTGTAATATCTCATTCTGATTCTGAAGATCTGAGAAGTTTCAAAAATTTAGTGACATTTCGGCAAGCCTCCCTATACAAATTGAGCACATCCAATCTTACCCCAAACTTACCGCTACTGTAACATTTTGTGCTACAAGTTGGAAACATCTATTTTCGTCCTCCTGTATTCTTTTCCTTGCATAATACACATTATTACATTACAAAGCGTGAACAACAAAAATGTTTTACTTTTTATTACATAAAGTTGTTTTTTTGCAGACCCATGCATTCTGAATTACATTTTCTTCTAAATTGACTGTTAGTCGCCACGTAGGTTTGTTGGAAGGCAAAGAGCGAGATCTCCTCCTCCGTCTCATTTGCTTCGTCTGAATTGATAAAATAAGTCTGACTAAATGCGTGATGTCGAAGTGAGTTAAAATTTCATGGTGTTATTTAAAAATATCTTATGACACGCCATGACGTGTACAGTTTTCATAAGTATTCACTACATAAACTTGATCTGTCTGTAGAAATGAAATGATATCTTCGAGAGGAAATACATAATTCTGTTATGATACAACTACATAGAAAGATTCTGAAAAGAAATGTTTGCACAATCAACATGAAAATTCTCTATGTCATTTTATAATAGAACCCTGTATATATTTCTTAAAGACTTGTCGACTTGGAAGTAAAAATGATCACTATATTTTTCATAGGGAACAAGTCAAATTTTATTTACTCCACCATATTCCATGCAATTCCAATTTAAAGGATCTCTCTCATTCGAGCAACGGTACATGCCTGTAAACACACATGCATGCGTTACAAATTATTCGTGAAATGAAGTGAATGCACGGTTTCTTCTTTTACTACTTTGGTTCGTTCTGTTACTTTAATAAACGACAGACAAAGCTCTTGCTCAGTCCGCAGTAAATCTCTACACTATTGCTACACTGTTTTGTTGTTAGCATTTCTAAAGCCTCTGAGACTGTTTTACCAACAAATCTAGCAAACAACATAGCTTTCAAGCTCATTAATAATATTTGGGATGCCAGCATGACAAAATATTTTATACGAATAATTTTAATACATAGCATTTTTTTGGGCATTTCTATATATCAAATTATAATGCATATGTTTTGCAGTTTCCTCCCCTTCACAATCGTAAATGACAACTAGTCTCTCAGCTACATGTAGTCTTTAGGTATTTTATTTTGGGCAACCACTCATGCCTGTGATTTTATTAAGATCGCAGGGAAAGATAGTGTATACATTTTTTGTCATAAACATATCATCCGTTTCTGGTTAAGTAATGAGGGTGATGTCTAAACTAAAAGTAGCGACAGCAACATTGCATTCCATTCCACCACTGCTCACGCATAAGCTCCTGGCTTACAACATCGCATTTGAACATTTAGACTGCGCATTTTATAAGCATGGCTATAACAAATTACTTTGTATGCTAAGTTTATAGCAAAATGAGCACTCCAACTTTTTTCAAGCTACTAAAACAAACTATATGTATATCTAATAGAGATACACGCAGATGGTAATAATAATGAAAGAGATCACTGATCAATTTATCAGAAAAAAAGAAAGGGAAAAAATTGAATGCGCATATAATGCCTATGTTTTGATACTACATTATAAACTATAGGGATACTACACAAACAGTTATGAAATTGGAGAGGGTAATACTCTTTTTTTAGTTCTCCTATCAGAGATTTTCTCAGCAATATTATTGATTTATGACGATGACTGATTGTGTCTCAATTAGCTTTCATCTTACAAAAAAGTCTGTTTAGTAGTCACGATATAAAAGTTGACTATGAAGGATAAGAGTAGTATGAGTAGACAAGGCACGGTAGACTTTATATGCATTTAAGCTTATTGGTAGGCACACATGCTTCAAAGTAATAATGCTTATTTTCATATTAAGCGAATAAAATAGGTTTCGACAAATAATATTAGATTGGAGCTTAGCTTACTACATCAATTTGCTGTTTTTTGTAAAGGAATTTTTTAAAAGATAAATGAAAGGCGATTAGAATAAATTCGAGTGCTGTTGGATGTGAATGTTCGTGAAACTCAGATCACATCACTTTGTTCTTCTCTGATATTATTACGCCAATGTCCATTCATAACGTGAGGAATCTCGTTAAACAAAAACCATCCTTTGATGGGATTGCTTCTACGAAACAAATGGTTGAATGAATGCATCATGGCCTATAAAAAAGTGGTGTTTTGGGTGTTGGTAGCTCTCCTACAAAACAAGTAATCTATATAGTAAACAGAACCTCAAGATTTTCCACAATTATTTATTGGTCAATCGTGATATTGGAAAGTGCTATTTTCAGAGATTGCTCCTGCTGACAAATACAACGCATATAGCCACCAAGCCAAGGATAAAACATTGTAAAGAGAAGAGACTATGGCACGAAACGAAAATAAATGTATGGAATCATGTGTGTTCACTGTAAAGACTACTGTAAAGGAGATGCCGATGATGGTACATTACCAAGAAGTCTTGATTTTAGTAAATGGCAAAAACTACAACAAAAACACAAAAAAGGGATAAGCCTGTGATTCCCTTGATATGATGGTTTACTCATGTCTTCAACGTGAATTGAGTCCAATAAAAAAGTTGAATGTTGGTTTTGGATTGTGTGTTGTTTTGAGGAAATGATGATGACATTTTTCTCTCTCAGCTCAATTCTCCTTGCCTCTCTCTCCTGCTCTGGTTTACAGCTTTTTCTTTTAGTTCCATGTTCTTTCATTCTAACAATAGTGATTCTTCAATGTGAGAGCTGAGCTGATATGTTTCCCAATTCTTTAAAAAAAAGGATGCTACTTGCTTCTTTAAAAAATACTATTTTCTTTTTGCGAATTACATCACGGTAAAAGATCCCCTAAGGGGCTTTATAAAACCCAGGACGGGTGCCATGCCTCAGGATGAGCCAAGTCTACTATATTATATTATTATTATACTCCACAAAAACCAGCGATCTGCCTTATTTTCTCACACAACTTTTTTACAGTACATTGTGTGAGGTGAAGTGTATTGAGATTGCAAGTCACATTGAATTTTCTGAGCTTGCTTTATAAGCTTTTTATATACGGTTTCTCCTCAGTATTTGATAAATGACAAGTTTACCCAAAAAATAAATCAGGTTTGAAGAATGATGAGCAGGAAGTTCAGAGTAGCATGTGTAAAGGAAAACAATTCCCTCGAAATTCTGGGAATGAAAAAGAGTTAAAATACAACACACTCAACTTTTACTTGAAAATGCTGGAAAAGGAAGGGGAAGAGTGTTTCTTGTATTTTATGTTTATGTTCGTAACTAAAATCAATATCAGTCATCAATGCCTGGGCGGAAAAAAGTGCACATCCATATACTTATGTACATTACGTGAGCGCCCACATATCTCTACTTTAATGTAACGGATTGTTTGCCTTCAGTTTTTACAAGAGATTCTTTTCTAACATAAAAAGCCCATTTGCCAGGCCAGATAAAATGAAATGCTGCTCTGTATATTTCTGGCCTGGCCTGAGTGTGTTGACTCAAAAGATCCAGGATATTTAGAGATCTCTTTTAATTTATGATCCACTCATGTTGACTTCGTTCAGAGTTACTGCAAAATGATGATAAAATGATAATATAGTAATTCTTCAGGCAAATATATTATCGCTTTGAGATCCTTTGCTCTACTTAATCTACAATATTTTGTTTGACATGACAGTAACTTATGCCGTTCAAGTACCAAAATGTTTGCTTTGTAAAAATAACCTGCAAAAATTTGATCCAATATCTTCCAGTTTGAAAGTCAGCCTATTGTTACAGGTATTTTTTATTGCAGGAAGAGATATCTTCTTCGATAACTTTTTCTGCACAAACGAGAATAAAATTAGCAAAATATTATTTTAAAAAATTGCTGATGAATGAACTATTTGTGATTTACGGAAGTATAATATTTGATTGCTTTGTCCTTTTTCTGGTCTCTCTTCTCAATAGAAACAATTCCCATTATATATCATCGCCCGCACCTTAAATCTGCAGTATTCATGATGCAGTGATGCAACGATTTTATATCTAAGAATAGAATGTCATTTCATTCTAACAGTGGCTTTGTTCATGAATACAATGGTACGATTATGCCTTCATACTAAACAATAAACGAAACCGCACATTTTTCTTTAGGATACACGCCCAACCCCTGCTTCAGATTCAAGATCAGATAAGCAATTTTTATGAGGCTATAATCAACTCTGTTTTTGCTTGCCTCTCCTACAACTTAAAGTGAACCAGGAAATGCATAAAGCGGTACAATATCGCTTTAAAGGTCATACATATCACCATAAAATAACAAGATTCATCCCTATTACATCATATATGCATGAACAAACATTGAGAAAAGTTTCTCATGCAAAGCCAGTAAGTAAGTTCGTGTTACGTGTTGTCGTAAAAAATGCATAATTCTGCATTCTCATTCACCAATCATGTCTGGTAAAAAACTCATCATATTTACATATATGCATATATGTCGCCTTCAAGTTGTTTAAAACAATTTACTAAATGGTGTGCAGTAATTTTCAATTAACAGTTATCTGAGTGTATGTAAATTGAGCTAACGTCACGATATGATACAACGCAAGAAAGCTGCAATATTAGAATTTACAAAGCAGTAAATATAAAATAGAACACGATGCATCTCTGGCTGGGATGAAGTTCAAAATAAAATACGCATTTTATCATTTATATTGGTGCGTCTTCTTTTATTATGCAGCTGTACTTTATGGCATGACACGCTTTACTTGGCAATGGGATGAAAAACTGGTTTGCTTTTGCTACCGCTAATGGTACACCAATTAGTGACAAGATGCAGTTAATACCATGATAAGATTATAGCTTTTATGTCCTCTGCCTTGTCATTGTAGCACAATGCATTATTGAAAACTCATAAATAATATCACTTGTAGTTTGACTTTCTGCAACGCATGTTATATGGTTCAATCATTTTCATGCCAGTATTTACTGGGAGAAAAAACGGATGCTATATGTCACAATTACGAGTAAAATATGATCAAAGCGTTTATTTTTTATTTGTATCGATTCTCATAAAAATATAACAATAACGAAGTTTTGTTTGATTTCTATAATTTACGTTCTTTTAATTAAACTCGAAACATGAAAAGAGAAATTATTTGTTGTCATAAATAGAAACAATGCATTTAGCCTAAACCTAAAGAAAAGAAGTGTTTTTAAATACATACCATCATCACGGTCCCATTTAATTATGACAAGCAAGAAACGACATCTATCATTAATATAGATTTATTTTCAAATCATAAATAATATTCAATTGTCTCAACAGCCTAGTAATTTGAAGTTTCTAAATGCAGCGTCCCTACCAAATCGTGCGTTCGTTTAACTTAACAAGACAAGTGAAAGTTTATTAGGAGGACTTCTGGCTATTTTCAAAATCAGAGGTACTTAGCATTCAATGTTGTAATTCGACTGCAGCAACAACCAACGCTTTGAATGTTGACTGTGGACAGTCAAAAATGTTTTTGAGTCAGAAAAGGACAGAAAAGCATGCCCATGTTATCTTATCGTAAATAGTGCAAAACAATAAAATTTTACCTCTAGGGAAGTTTAGCCGGCTTTGAAAAAACAAAGTAAACCATTTAAAATGTATCATTGATGCAATATGCAATTCTTCTACATTTTTCTACAAAACAATTAATTGTTTTCATACGCTTGAAGGCACGGCTGGACGGACGTACTCAAAGAATTGAATAATAATTTAGTGTGTGTTACCAATTTTGTAAATGATTGTCGGTACTGCATTGATTAGAAACGGACATTTGGCGTTTGAAAGTATGTGCACGTATTATGTAGTTCATGATTTTCTCTCTAAGCTAACTAGACAAGACAGATATATATTACATTACATGATAATTTCATCAAAACATCGGAAAGCGCATGCATCAATTTAAAACAAACTCTTTTGTCTTTCTTCTAAACGATAAAGCATACATTAAAATATTAGTTGGTAAACTGAGGTGTAATGAAACCAATTAGCTAAAAAATTGAATGGAGTGTCGCTGGTTTAGCAAATGTTTACAAGCGCAAGTGTCAACTTTCTCAAATTTCTAGTACTCACTACACCAATTCTTTCTTGTTTCTTGTGCTCCTTTGTTCCGACTAGCAAACAATCTGATGCCAACAATGAACATAATATGCATGTCTTTAAAAAAGCTGTACAACAAATAGAGAACGATTGTGCCAGCAATTTGCTTTCTTTTTTTGGCAATTGCATTGGCTTCGGTAGTATGAAATCGATTGTTCTCGAGACGGTGACGGTATATGTCCCAAGATAAGATATGCATAATTTTTTTACTAAACATTAATTTTACAAATCGATATTATTGACTATTTTTATTCAAACTTGAAAAATAAGTGGATGCAGTCTAAATTTTTAAAAGGTTTTTTTGAAGCAAAATTTTGACATGCTAATATTAAACACACATAGAAAATACCTACGAAATGAAATAAATGAAAAGGTGAATTTACCGATTTCTGGAAGCCAGTTAGACGCGTGTGTCGAATTTTAGCCCATTCGTTTTCTTACGTTAGCATAATATTGTATGTTTAGTTATCAGAATTAATTTATTTGAGAAATGTAATGTATGTACAAGGATATTTTTACACAGTAGTCAAATTTCCTACAAGGTCTAACTGATGAAGTTTATGCAACTTCAACATCAGTGAATGTCCTATTGACTCTAGAGTACACATACATTTCAGTAGCTTATCATTCATTCGTTGAGTATGGACAATGACCTTTTCCTTTTCGTCGTGTCTTAAAAAATCTTGTGGCAATTTAAATGGCGGTTTGTTTCATGTTATTGTTGAAACTTTAAATTTGTTATGCTCACTTTATGCAAAGCAACGAAATACTTTGCGAGCATAAAACAAACTGAATACAAGCATTGATTAATTAAACTCAATTGAAATATTACAGGGCCCACAATAAGTTTTAAATTAGGTATATATAAAGCGTGTTTGCTCGCATACTCAGAAAGGGTCAAAAAGTTTCTCAGACTAGTTATGAACTGGAAATTAATAAGCTGCACAATATGTTACATGCACATTTGAAATTTCTACGGGCAAGCGTCTGCAAGTAAGTAGCATTATCGGAACTAGAATCGTCTCCATTACTTTCTCATTTTGCCTCAACACTGACATTGACAATCACAATGCTACCGCATCTAGTCTTGTGGAACAATTAAAATCATGCACATATTTTCCCCGTTCGTCCTATCAATGCTGCTAAAATCTAAAACCATCAAATCAAAAAAAAATTGTGCTGCTGGTCGGTCCGGCATATTTCCATAAAGTAGCTTGAGTAAATGTTTAACTACTTATTCCCCAACTACACATACATCATTCTTTATTAATCTGTCCATTATGTATTATGCCTTCCCTGCCTTCATTTTCACCAAGGTTCGAATGTATTTGGATGGCTTATCTCTAAATTATCTGATG
>JAQFXM010004149.1:0-17966 GCA_034693345.1 Entomobrya multifasciata | reverse complement strand
AGACATACATACATACAGACAGACAGACATGATATACGATCTGAATAAGAAGTACAAGTACTTGCACTTCTTAATAATAATCACTACGGATATACATAGATACGTTAAACTAATCTGGGGATTTTCATCACCAGAATTTTCAATAAAAATACCATGATGAGCTGTTCAATGCACAAAAGATTCAATTTCGAGCTCTATTTGTATGTCAAATTCATGTAAATTATTACATTTAAAGACACCTTAACTTCATCCCTCTCGTCTTGAAATTTTCTTCCCAGAAGCAGCACAACTACTAAAAAGCACAAACTTCACGAGGAAATACCCATATATTTACTCATTGGAAACGATCTTCTTTGATTCTACAAGGCAGAATTAAAAATTCCATCTTGAGTCTTCGCAAAAGAATCTTTGAAGTTTTGATATCCATTTGTCGTTTAATAATGCTTCACAACGGCAACCAGAGAGAAGGACCGACGTTTTAATATGAATACCATTTTGCCTCATATTATTCTTGCATACAATGTTTGCATGGGATTTACATATACACATTACACTGTTATTCAACAATGATCTCTTCCTCTAAAAAAGCTTATACAGCAACATTATCAACTCTACACACATTTCATTTGACTCTCTAGCACCACCACCGACTGATACATCGATACAATATAAAATGTAAAAAGGAACATACATGTAACGTACATAACTTCACATCATGCAACTATGTAACATCAAGCCAAGCTAAAGCTATATTGATCATGCAATAATGGATGCAATGCACATCTCCTCCGTCCATCTACTATGTTACATTCTTGCGCACATGACTATGCTAAACCTAACGTTAAATGTACATACGTGAGAATACGAACGATGAGAGTGAAAAAGAAAGGGGTGAAGTGATAGGTTTTTTCGTCAGTGAATCAAAAGACACTTGTTTAGTTTGGCTTGAGCAGCCCTTCAGAGAGTATGTACGTACGTGCGTTGTCTTATAAAAATTGTTGATTTTTTTCATAAGAAAAAACGCTTACTTGTTTGTCTCAAGTGTCTTTAATCTTGAAGATAAACACGTTGCGTCGTTTTCGTCTTCTTCTTCATCGTCGCTTTGGTAACTCTCGGTGTCGGTGCTAAATGGCATACGAACAAGTTGTGTCTTAGTGAATAGACGTGTATCTCCTAAAGGAAACTTTAATCTGCCTGCGTATTTTACATACAAAGTTTCTTTACTGACTTTACTTTGTGCAAAGAAGTACACATGAGATTTTTTTGAACTCTGCGTCTCTCGTGTCGTCATCATTATTTATCAACAAGGACGAAGGTTACTTGAGTTATGATGACTTATATTATTGTTAAGGGAATAAATAGTTAACCTTTAAAACTGTTTTGACTAACATTGTGTTTTTTTCGTGAATCAACTTCCTTCGTTAAATTCGTTAGAGCAAAAGCGTCTTGCACGTTTCCAGACCTTTTTATATGCAAGTATTTTCGCTTCGTTTAAAATGAATTTTGCATGCTTATAGAATAATAGCTAGAAAAACATTGTTGTATTTATACAAGACTCTCTAGCTTCCTTAGTGTTAAATATTATTGTGTTAGTCGTTTGAAATAACCGGTCATCCAATCTTATCTTCATCAGCGGCATTAGTGTCACTAGCTGACCATTCTTATCGTTAATAATTACACATTGTGCATTGTATCATTGTGTACACCAAAAAATATTAAACTGTAAAAAAACCAGATACTCTGATGATAATGATAATAATACGAATAATAATCCTCATATGAACTTTTTCTAGTGCCACATAATACTTTTTTGTGTAACAGCTTTGTGGGAATAATTACCCGAAAAATTCTTAAACATAAGTGTAATTTTTACAAACAATTTAGTTTTTAACTTATTCTTACGATTACACAGTTTCTGTGCAATAATTTCAAAAAATATTACAAACACCAACTGGAGCTCTGCAAGATAAAAAGGACACCTGTTGCATTGGCATTGGCGGAGTGCAATTTTATATGCAATTATTCTTCGTATCAAACTGATTTGCACGGTTTCCATACTGAATTTTAACATTGGACCTTAACAAATTTCCCACCGTTGGACCTCATGGAATAATTCATAAAAATTTATCATAGACTTTGTGTAAGGACATGCCTTTGGCAAAAAAGGATGAATACTTCAAACAAAGCATGTAAGCATCAACCGTACTTCCGGAATAAGGACATTTATTACTAGAGCGATTCTCTGGTATTTTTATACGAGGATGTTACTACTGTGGTTATGCATTGCATAAAAGAAAACATCCGTTTCGTGCTATATCAACCGTGAACATTATTTTGTACTGTAACAATATACATAAAAGTCAAGTCCTTCAATAACTTTGTTCAGTTTAACTTTATGGGTGCTTTATTGTTGCATGATTTTTTATGCCTACAATACCTACCGTGAACAATACAATTGTATAGAATTGGAATAAAACAGTCATATCTTCTGGTTAACGCAACTAATCATAATTGTCAGATGTCAACGTTTGCACGTCTACCAACTTCATTTGCATTTGCAAGAGAACAAGTGCGACTGTGACTGCGACTGAGGAAGAACGTTTTTTTATTATCAGAAAAAACTTTATTGTTGATATGTTAGTTGTTGTGCTGTGAACAACACTTGTATGCTCATCAACGTCACTATTAACACATCAACATAAACACCTTCACAAAACATAGATTATTTGGCGATTACAAATTGCAATAAAAAATATACTATTTCAGTGTTAAATGTTAAGCTAAACACAATTTCTTTTTTAATACAAAACAGTTTGTTCATATTTTGTTCTTGTTTTGTTTGATTTTTCACGCATCAACAACTAACAGCAAATAAATGTAGTTCATCAGAAAAAACTTAAATGATTTGACAACGAGGACTTTTAACATGATTTACAAAAAAGGATTTTGAGTATTATTGGATGAGGAAGTTTACTCGGCACATTTACGAAAATTGTAAGTCTTTTATTATATTTTTTCTTTGAAACATTTTCTCTCTTTAAATACTTAACTGTTGTCATCTTTATATTTAATTTTCATCTTGTCCTTCGAAAAAGTGCATCTTTGACTACAAAATTGTCAATTTTATTAAAAACTAAAAGTCAATCATGAACAATTGTTAATGTGATTCATGCGTTCATGACAAATCCTCCTACTCAAGGAACACCAAACACCACAAAAATTTATTAACAATCGTGCATGCATACTTCATTAGCATAATAATACCCACCTGTTACACTGTACACTTTGTATGACTTTTTTTAGATGTATATCACGTATCAGAGAAACAGTGAATTAGTTGAAAATCTGTACTATCGCCTCTCTCTCTCTTATTCTTCTACAGTTGCTTTTTTTTCTTCGTAAATCTCCCACCACCATCATATCATATCACCATCAACATGCAAATATTATGTGCATTCGTTGTCAAGCAGACAGTTTTCATGGTACACATCATAAAAAGTTAACATTATTACCATCATTATCATCATATCCTTTAGTGCGCAAATCAAGCAAAGAAGCCCAGAAGAAAGTTTCAAAAGTTGTAAGATGAACGCATACAATGTATCAAGAGAGGCAGAGGACTTTTTTTCTTCATACAGTATATATGTATGTATGTACCAGAGAGCTTTTTTAGAGTGACAGTCAAAAAAGAAAAAGAATCAACCAGTCAAAATTATTCATATTTTTTTATGATTTGTGCACCGTTTTTTGTACTATAAGTCTACCGTCGTGTTATGTTACTAGTTATATTACTGCCCTTCTTGGTCTTCACCTGTGGAAAAAAACGTGTGACATATTTGTGGTTGTTTAGCGGTACATTTATTGTTATTATTATTGCTATGGAAATGTTAAACGCATATAAAACTGAAACATTAGAATAACAATAATTTAAATGCCTGAATAACCTACCTACCTACCTGCAACCATGCTTGTTTCTCTATTTTTTATTTTCTTCAAAAATACTATCATAAATGTATAGCTATATATGCAATTACACAATCATCGTACCTCTCTACGACATTATAATATACTGAAAGAGTTGCAATTACAATGACAATGATGTTCCATAAAAAGTTGTAACCTGCCTAGCTCCATCTGAAATGTTTGTGAAAAATCACAATTTAAGAAAAGAATAGTTCTCAAAAAAAATATTCTTCTCACAATGCTTTTTTTGTAGTGCCAGTTTAAGAAGCTTTTTTTGCAGTGCAGTCTTTCATTTTATTTATTTATGTAAATTTGAAATGCATTGTTATAGTCATAGCCATCATCAGAGCTAGTTGGCTTTTGCTTTTTATGCTAGTTCGCTCACTCACGTATTAACCATAATCATCATGATCATCATCACTATCACCATCATATTATTATCATTTCAAAAAAGTAAACGACATGATGATGTGAAGTGTAGAAAAAAATGCAAATTTTTAGGTGGATATGCGTTATTTGTTGTGTTCTCCCTAAAGGCTTCAAGATTTGTACAAGAACATAGTGTAATAATATGACTGGTACAATTGGCTGGGTAATCATTCAAGGAGGTCTTTTTTGTATAAGCACAGATCTGTCTTACATATGAAAATTT
This sequence comes from Entomobrya multifasciata, assembly GCA_034693345.1. Lineage (NCBI taxonomy): Eukaryota > Metazoa > Arthropoda > Collembola > Entomobryomorpha > Entomobryidae > Entomobrya > Entomobrya multifasciata. The sequence continues at coordinate 13,351 of JAQFXM010004149.1, read as the reverse complement.
TTGACTAAATACTTTAAGTTTTCTCATCATCACAAGAAAATCTTGCGTATCATTGTCAAATTGTCACATGTTTAGAAAAAAATACCACTTTTGACAGTACATAAAGAATTAAATGAGAGAAAATTAAGTATGAGATGACATGATGCAAACTTGACTTACGAATACTTGTGGGCTCTTGGTCAATTTGTGCAATTTTGCTGTATAGTATAAACCAGGAAACATTTCATATATTCATATCCTTTGTTCTGGGAAAATCATAATAATTAGGCAAAGTACATTTGGCACCCGTAAAGCTAAAATATGACCTGGGCGTTGTGCGGTTTTGGAAAGGCTAAGCAGTTCGCAAGCAGGTGTAGAAAGGTAGTGGGATCGATAATGTTAAATGTTATTCATTCACAAAAGACCATGTTCAAAAATAACACTTTTTCTCGTCTCGTAATATTTTATTGCTGTGTTAATGACTTTGGTGGAAAAAAATTAATAAGCTCACCTATTGTCAATTTTGGCAATGGAGTATTTTCCCAGAGTGCCATCCATATATAGTCAAAAGTACTAACGCCCACTATTCTTTCGCACCCCGACTATGGGAAAAGGAGTGTCGTTCCGGTTGGTAGTACAGAAGTTATTTTTATAACATAAAAACAAGCTGTCTCCAGCTTTTTACAGTTTAGCGATGTCAACTTATATATTTGCTGGTGCTTAATATGCAGACAGACAGACAACGGCGACATTCAAATGTGAGTCGCCATATTGTATGCGTAAGTATTCCATGAGAATGGGGTGGTGGGTTTTTGGTGGTTTTTTATGTTTGCTCTTTTCCTTTTATAATTTGCATATTCCTTTCACATTGTTGCATTTTAAATTGCAAGTGTGCTGTTTTAAGCAAAAATAGATACATATGCATAAATAATGGCCGGACTAATATATTCTCCACCTTTCTATTTACTATGTTGCTGCCCACCTGTGCCTCCGTTTTTTCTAGAAAAGCGAGGCAAACAAAATCGAAATCATGTAACAGCATCAATCCACTTTTGAAGTCTTTAAAAAAAACTACTCGCAAATTCACATGCAGAATAGTGGTTTTACTCACTCGCATTAACAATTAAAATAAATATAATACATAGTACTTTTTCATTATCAGTACTCCGCATCATCATCATCACCATACTCGATACTTTTTAAAAAGTCAACAACACCACAAAAGAAAAAGTCACACATGTGGACTGCGGAGTAGAGAGTCGAGTCAAGTCAAGACAAAGTTATGTTTTTACTTTTGTTTGCTCTCTCGGTGTCTCGGTCTTTCGCTTGAACACACATTGAGAATTGAGACTGGACTGCATTATAAAAATATATTCTAGAAATAGAACTTGTTTCAAAATCTATACTCAGCTCTACTATTATGATGAGAACAAGTAGTAAAAGTTGAACACAATACATATCATGCTTAACCAATTTCACAAGAAGAAAGATGTTATAAATATAGTTATTTTAGTATATGGAGCACCTGCGGTTTGAACGTTCACTAAGAATAATTAAGAATTACTTTTGTCATTGACTATATAAAGCAGGAGGAGAGTGAACTGATACTCGTTCCAGCTTTAAACTGAATATAAATTGACCATACTACTCTACTGGCTTGGCTTTCAGGTCTGAGTGCAGTTTTTTAATGTGAAATAATAAGATCATCTGCCATCATACTCATGTAAATATTTTTTCAGCAGTGTTGGTGGCATTCTCACTTGAACTACCACCACCATTTTTTGCATGGACAGTTTTTATGAAAATGAGAATAAAATAATTTATGAGCGTTTATTTTTTTGCGAGGAGATACCCGTAACGTATTTTTTGATTATTACATACATTTGTCTTTGAGTATATTTATTGGGCGCTCTGGTTCTCTTGTGGTAATTTTATTATTGTTATTGCGTAACCTCTGTGTTATTGTTGTTAGTGTTGTCTAACAAGGTTGATGATGACATTGATGGCGTCTGCTGCTGCCATGTCATGCCGATGCCGGTTCGGTTGATGTTGATGAAACTTGTAGTAAAAGCAGTCGCTGTATATTTTTTTATGATTATTCCATTTGCCTTCCCGTAATATTTCTTTGTTCAGAAAAGAGTTAAAGCTGAGAGATAGAGCAGTTGTTCAAATTATTATATATACTTGTGTGTGCGTGTTTTTTTATTAAGCGGTCTTACGAAGAAAAAAACCCGTATACAATTTTCTTTTGATTTTTTATTGCTACTCTCTGATCAACCGTGTGAAAGTAAAGGGAAAACGGATATGATTTAGGAAAAAATGAAAGGTTTATATAGATTCGTTGGGGAATATTAATAATAGTATATTATGTAGTTTGGTTACGTTACAAAAAAGCAAAAACTTGAATCAGTTGAATCTTAGAAAAGCAAACCAATATCTTTTGAAATAAATGTGCGTGACGGGAGACAGACGGCTGCGAAAGTTTGAGCACTGAGCAGGTGAAGATTGAAGGAGATGAGGTAATACCACATTTTCAAATGCCGATTTTCGCAAGCAAGATCCAGTTTATAGAATTCGCATAAAAATAATAAGAACAACTTGATAGAGGTGATGATGCCATGATCGACAGACAAATGAACGGATTTTTTCGTAAAAATAAATGTCGACAAAGCAAGTGAAATGGAAAATGAACACGTAAGATTGGCAATGGCACCAAACAACTAAACCAAAAAAAAATTGTATTGAAACTCACCATTTTCGGTATATCCAAATCCAATCCAATCCACATTGCATTATTGTACAACTTCAACCTTTTTTATTATTTCAAACTGAAAAGTCAGTCGACATTCCATTTATTATCGTTCATTTGTCTTGTTCTCTGTGGTAAAAGTTGCCTCTCAAGGTAAAAATTTGTAAGCTTAGCCATTCACCATTTACCTTTTTAGCAAAAATGATTTTTTCCCCTGCTGTTAAGTGATTGCTGAATTGAAAAAAGAACATTATTTATGCTCATATCATATTACAATTTCTCTTTCAACCAAAATCACATCACATGCTATGTATAATACTTAATACTCCCCTGTTGGTGGTTTCCACTGATTAATTCTTGTTTTTTTTTGCGTAAAATTACTGGTAACGTAAACGATAATCAGGAGAAGAAAAAAATTACCAAACATGACAGAAGGATTTTGCTTTATATGGTTATGTTAATGGACGGTTTTACATACATCATAAGCTTTGTATTGATGGTGGTTACATGATCACTTGTAATTTGAAACAAAAACAAGTGTTTTTTTTTACCTTGGGTCTAGGTGAGAAGATCATCAAACCAAGAGACCAAAACAACCAAAACCTCTGAGTGAATTTTTATCAAGTATATCAGTTAACCATTTTGTTTTTTTGGTGATTCAATGATGGATTGGAAAAGATCACTTTGTTTGATCCAGTGTCAGTGTAGACCGCTAACTAAAAACTATATTATGATAAAATGGTTTTCAATACATTTGTGTAATCGTTTGTGGCGTTATCGATGGTTACAAGAAAATTTCAAGTAATGATAGGAAGAAAAAGGGTAGTTAATTAGTGAGTTTTTAAGAGATTACTTTTGTACATGAAAGCAATCCTTAATGATTTAGAATATCTCCTTACACCATTCACTCTAATTAATGTCACAAGGAAGCCAATCAATCAGCTTTGAATTTTGTGTATTTCGACAAGTACATATACCATTCAACATACCAACCTTGCGAGAAAAAAGAGTTGAGAAAAACGACATCCTTGCTCTCGAAAAACACAATGACAAAATAAATTAGACGCGTATACTTACACAGGTAGAAACAATGCCTACATTGAGGTAGCAAAAGCTGTTAAATTTTTATTTTAAAACGATTTATCTCAACAAGCGAACATTTATAAAAGTTGAAAATAATTTAGTAAACTGCATCGAAATTTTGACATATCTTTCCGTTAAAAAAACCAAACCACACACTCTACAGTGTATAACGTTGCCTTGGTAATAATGGCAATGCTATTTGATTCTTCTATACTAGCAACAAATAATAATACCTCGAAAAATTAGTTGTGATTGTGATGATGTGGTTCTTTCTGTAGGTTTTTTAGCAATACGAATTTCGAAAGTGCACATGCTGATCGTGGGAGAAAAAATAGTGTAATCTCAGTATGAAATCTGTAACAGTGATGCATACTAACCGTAACAGTTGCATAGTTACATGTACAATACTCTAAAAAGGAATACAAAGTCTGACTTTGACTGTATGACAAAAATATTCCTTCGTTTTTTATTTTGATACTGAAAAGCTATGAAGGAAGTCAACCTATATTAAATAGGGTGTACCTTACATTGCGTATTCAATACATGTCACGTGTAGGCTCTCGACGAGTGAACTAATTTATCTTGAACTCAAACATGTATTTAATGTTTTTAGCTAGAATTGCACAGCAAGTTAGTGGAAGAAGGGTACTTGGTACTTATGTAGTTATTAAATTAACAAAACCACATCTTTTGATTACTTGAGAGCAAGCTTGTTCATCTGCCTTTTCAACAAAGTAGGTATGTACATATTGCAAATACTATCGCTGAATTGCTGACCGAAGAAAACTGCTGTAAAATTAGTCAAAGTATATTTAAGGGAAATGTATAACCAACATTGTATATTCGATCGTCTTTTACAATTTTTTTTTACTCTTGCGGTCATATAAAAATCTGGATCACAACGTGTTTTCTACTAGGCAAAAGTGGTAGGCTCTCTGATGATAGTGGTTTGGGGAATGTAGCGTTTTTCATTTATTACGATCGCACATCATCATCATGATATTAAGAAAACTACTTGCTTCAATCCAATCCATACAACTAACTGTCAATGTTACATTTTTGCTTTGATTCTTTTGCTCTTCTGTAACAATAATATTTTTTTGATTATCATCATTTTATTACATGCGGCCATATTTTACTGTTTGTGTGAGACTGATGTCATACCAGACACCAGAGGATATAATAAAAAATGTGTGCATCTCAGTATTTATTGACAAGTTTACTTTATATTTCTTCTGTGAAAGTACTCCAATATAAAAATAATATCTCTGAGAATCTTTACTCAAAAAAATATGTAGAGTGAATTTTTCTTGGTATACTTTGTACTTGTCTAAGAGTGTGTATCTTTTTTATGCAGGGTAATATTTTAAGAAGTTTACTATTTCAAAAAAGCATTAACAGCTGCTGTTGTGTGTTGGTCTTGCCACCAAGTTGCCAGTGGCCAATTACAATTACCATGATTATTATGATCTCATGCGATTAGGTATACTTGCAAAGTTGCAAATCGCAATTGTTGAACTAGCCCAAAACGAAAAATGAGACAACAGATGCGCAATGCCAACAAAATGAACAAACATGTTGAAAATAAAGAGTACATTTATTGCATTGTGAAGAATAAAATGGAAAAGTGCATTTTTAAAGAAAAAAATCGTACACTCCAATCAAAATACTTATATACTGGAATATTTTTTGAAAGATTAATCTTAGCATATGCACATGTGACACATGTGTGGTGCTGATGCATGCAGATAATAAAAAAGCATGAAAAATGGGAGTTGATCGATGAAAACAGAGTGGTTAACATGATAGTTCGATTACATTTCATTACATATCATGATGAAAAAATAAATATTGATACCATTTTCTTGATTCACGAACCCTCAATTAGAAAAAAAAGATGGAAACAAGAGTATTGCATGCGCATAAACAAAAAAAATCAAATTCGATATACTTGCCGAAGAAGCAGCCCAGTTTTGCAGTGTATATGATCGACCGTTAATGTCGTTGTTTTTATTTTAAATGGTTATTTTGAAATGTTATGACGTGATATGATACTGATGAGAAAAAGCACACAGAAAACCAACCACACACCACACCAGGCAGACCAGGTAGACCACCATCATCAGCCAGCAGCTATATGACAAGTTCTCAAGTCCTAAATCCATAATTTTCTGAAAATTCAAAAGGAAACGCATAGAAAAATATAATAATCCTACATCGCATCACAGAGATCACAGCAACAGCATCATCGTCTCAGTAACACCATTTTTTTTCTTTGTGCATTCAACTGAGTCATGATTATGATATGATGCGTTTATATAGTGTATTTCTCTGTGCACCATGCTGATATAAATGCAGTTGATTTAGTTTTTTTCTTCTGGTAGTATGACTGCTAGTTGCTAAAATCAGACAAGTCACAAGTGTGTGCTGATCACGGTGATTATTTTGATACACTACCTGAGGCGGTGATTATACGATATTTTGCGATGATGATCAAGTTAAGCATGTATGTATGTAGTGGAGCTGCTACTTTTTTTGCAAAAGGTAAATATTACTTACGCATCTCTCTGAGTTTGTGTGTGAGTAAAAGCAAGAAAGAAAACATATTTAGCTTATTATTGTATTATGTGGTATGATGTGTCAGTAGAATTAACTTGGTAAAAAAATCATACACGATGCGACATAAAATGCCATGCCGTTAGTTGTTTGGTAAACATTGAATGATGCTAATCTTGTGATTACCGTGAGGACGATGATGCGATACTGATTATTATTATGCTGCTGGTGATTAAAAAGGATCAGGTATTTTGCAATACAAAGTATCATCTTACATTTGACAGAGGCGCAGAAAGATTTTTATTTCTAAAATGCGCAGTACTCTCTGCACTGGGTGTTTTTTTTACTATCTTCTAATCTCATTTTTGTCGCTTTTGAAAGCAGAGTTTCTCGTGTTCAATGTGCTTGTGGTAAAAATTTGTAACAATATTATAATTTGTAATATAGCACATTCTTAAAAGATCAATCTGATTTTTATTCATGAAGATTGGCTGAGTAGTGAGTGCTTTCATGTGTGTGATGGGATAAACATATTTCATATCAAACAATTTTTGCTAAATACACTGGCACGCATACCCATTCATTTTCATCGTTAATATCATTTTTATGTAGCCAGTTTTCTGTGTGGTATTTTTATGATAAGATGGTAAAGTGATGATGAGGATGACGATAGTGTTGTAATAAATACACTATAATAATAATTTTTGTTGATATTTGGTGGTCTGCTGGTCACTGGTCACATTTTACACTACACTATACATATGCACAGTCGTGTCGTGTGGGTTTCAAACGTCCCTGTATGTGAATTATGCATTTTATAATTATATTCATTGCCCATGCGTCATCCATTTTGCATCTCTATTTTGTAAAGCTTACCTCTGAACAAGGTTAATGAATGTGTCGTGTGCCCGTCATAAGTACCTATTGCTTTATCTCAAATGTTTTTAAATGATCAAAGCGAAAAAAAACACGCATTATTTTTATATTACACCTTTGATCATGAAAAATGAGCAAGTTAATTTTCCAAAGTTTTGCCGTCGTATACACATAAGAAAATGAATAATCACTTTGGTGTCCCAAAAGATCCATTTACTTAAGCGCATGTCGATGTCCAAGAAACAAAAGTCATAAAAAAGTGAGAGCTTTTATAGCGAACGCGCGACCAGATTACATTTCATTTTATTAATTCATTTTTGCACTTTACATGCATGCCTGTCTGATATTATTTACATGTGTGTTTTTATGATATAACAATCAAATATCAATATCAACCTTATTGCTGATGAATTGATTAAAGCATACACATTACTTATTCATAAGACGGAGCTTAGCAGAGTACATACTTTGTTTAGACAGAATGGCCTAATGTCTAGAGGTGGTGGTTGTACATCTTGGACATATGCAAAGACCTTGGACTGATTGACAAGGGAGACCATATTGAAGCAAATATAGACAGACTAATGGACATTGTGCGTATGTAAAATATTTACTTGTGCTATTTTTTGTTCCGCTATTGTATTTACGCATTTTTAAACAATTTACTTTAAGAGAACCATGGTTTATTTAGTTAGTGCAAATATTATGACATGTATAGTACTACAGAATGACTTTTATTTGTATGTTCAGCGTACACTTATAAATATGTTGGGAGTTTTGAGACAAAGAGCTGCGACGCGACTGTAGACTGTGATAGGGAAAATGGGTAGGTTGAGATTGTGATTGAGATTAATAAATTGAATTAATAAAAAATAAATTTATCACAAAGCTTGAGGTATACACATGATATTATATTGTCTGCTAAATGCTAACACATATATCATGAAGGGAGTGCTGTTCAAACACAAACAGCATGCATCGTTGCATTGTTGAGTGTTTGTTAAACAAAACCATTGTACAATTGTTTGGGAGCATTTACTATACAACTTTACAATTCACTTGCCCTTCTTCATTTTTATTTCCATGTATGATTAGTAGTTATGCAGAAATTAAATGAATTAAAGTTATTTTTGTACAAAAATATTTATGCATTTTGTTCCAGCCTCATTTTCTTGATGATAAAGTTATCGATAAAACTAAAAGTAAAATAAGGTTTTGAGTAGAGCCAAAAAATGATAACATCTTTTTTAAAGATGTTTTTTTTCAAGTAAAACTTAAAAAGTCTTCAGCATAAGAACCAGATCAAGTATTTTACTGTGGCTCTCCATCAAGCATAAAAGTTTATTCTAGACAGTCAGTCAGAGAGTGAAGGTGTTTTTTGTGCCTTTTTTGCTAATGACCACGATGTAAATGTTGTTGATGAGGATGATGGTGATGACGACAAGACAAGTGATCACTCTCTTTCATTGCCATTAATGCCATTGTACTTCAGGTATATATATGGTGTGTATGTAGTGTCTGGTATTTTTTGCAAGGAAAATTCCACATTTTTCTTGAGAAAATTATTGCAAAATCCCTCATCAAATTACAAATCCTGAAGAACACACTCATAATATACATATATACAATCATAGTACTAGTTTCAAATAAAATAGTAACAAGAAAATCTAGTGGAAACGAAAAAAAATACAAATATAAAATACGTTAATAGACGCTTTACTCTCATATGATCATGACTTCATGACTCTTTTACAAAACAATTTTTAAAAGTCGACAAAAAAATTGAAAATAGTCAAGTCAGGTCACAATTCCCATGAACATAGAATATAATTGTATATTGTATATCTTATACTATGTAATGTAGCCATACCACATAATTCAATTTACACAAATATTGCTGAAAAATATATGTATATCTATAATATATACTTTTTAAATGAACCAAGTTTACTGTCATTGTAATGAAGGTGGATGGAAAACATTAGATAATTTAGTGCTTCTTTAACAATAACTTGAGTTTTTTCCCAGTTCGTCGTAAACTTCATCAGAGAGTGCTTTTCATGTATTAGCTCATCATTTTATCACCTACTGGCACCTTTAACAACAACAACTTTAGCAATATTACCAGAGATATTCTGAAACAAGTGCTGATTTTTCTTTCTTTCTTAAAATCCTGAATAATTCATTATTCAACTTCATTTCTAAAAGTAGTAAATTCATTTATTATACAAAAAGGAAAATGAGAGTTGTTAGCGTTATAAATCCAGAAGGAAAAAGGGAACAAATCATGACGGCTGTCTGCACGGGTCGTCTTCTTCTGTCGTAACTTGATACATGTACAGTACATACATACCAAAGTTACTGTACAAGATAATATTGCAAAATTCTGCAAGTAAAAAAACAATACAACATTATATCATACAAGAAGGGGACTTAAAAATATAAGGGCATTCTTTTTCAACTTTATTTATTGTTGTTGAAGATTATCCCTGATGTCCATTTCCACGACATGAACTATAGGTCAGATATTACACATAGGTTACTTTCATCACCGAAAATCATCATTATAATTATTTGTACAAATTTTATAATCGATAACGTAAACTAGAGTTTTTTTTTGAAAAACGTTCACAGGTTTATTCAAGTTTGATTTGCACAAATTACGGATACATTTTTATGCACATTTCTTATATCGCGTGTTTGTCCACAATTTGAACAATTGTTAGTGATATTCCAAATTTATCTCAACTGGTTATCAGTTAAATATGTATCATTACTTGTTACTCTGACCTAACCATTGTAAATAATGGAATAAAAAGGTAATAAATGGTTGACAGAGAAGTACTTTAACTTGATATTGTACAATGCAGGTAAAATTATATAACAAAATATCTAACTACATGACAATGTGATTGTTGCTGATAAGATGCAGAATGCAGACACATTTTCTTGCATGCAAATAATATTTCAACTTGGATTTTTAACAGATGAGTTTAAGTTGACATATACCATAGTATATTTCTCAATTTGTACAATAATATGTGTGAGAAAAGTCGACAGTGCAACAATGCAAAAAAGGGATGCTGATATGCCCCTTTTTCTTAGCAAATATTTGGTATAAAAAATGTATGTGTAAATATTACAGTACAAAAAGGTTCATTATTTCGATAATTTTGCATGCATGTTAACGACGACAAAAATAATACCCTTTCATTCAGTAACAATGATTTTTTTTCTGCCAACAACGTGTAATTTTAATGCATTCACCATGAAGTATACTTATATATTTATTTAACCATATAGTACGCAAAGCCTGATCAATCACTAATCACTGCGTAGAAATATGATAAAATTGTAGAAATATTATGAGATTAACAATTCATATTTGATGACAATACTTTGACAGACACCCAATCATCAAATTTTTTTTTTGAAAATCCATCTGCCTACAAAAAGGAATTACTGCAGAATTGCAACATTCATTTTTCGTGATTGTTTTAAGGAACGTGATTATTCATTGCCAAGCGAAATTACTATTACATACGTAATACTGTATATTATTTTTTTCAAGGTATTTGGCAATGCATAAATTTTCTTCACTTTCTATATTGATAAAAATCCTTTCGTTACTTTACCAATAATTTTTGATGAGTTTCCATTGTTTTAAATCAAAATAGCATTGCATTGTCATTTTTTAACGAATATCAGTGTTCTTAGATTAGTGGCATAAAATTAAGCTGTAACAATAAAAATGTATTATGCACAGTAGTGACATATTCATACAAACCATAAATGTAGAATATTTTGTTAATGGAACCATGTGAAGAAGTATCATTAAAGACAATCATAAAATTAATATTGAGGGTGCGAAGAATAAAAAAAATCAAATTCAACCATGATTATCCCTTCATTGTTATCTCTTGTTCGGCACGTCATGTCATGCATGACAGAATTGATTAGCACGCTAATAAATAAACTTATTAGCACTTGTTGTTGTATCAACCTTAATGTCACTGATGATGAGGTGTCGTATCATATTTTCTTCTTTATATGTCTATATGCCATTAACATATTTTTCGTACTATCATTCATTGCTAATCCGATCAAAAAGAATAAAAGGAAATTACATGGAAACCCCATTACTTTTGTTAGTGTGTGGTGAAAAAAATATGTACAGTAATGCAACAATAATTATAATTTTGCACACGGGGCCAAACGAAACCACGACGATAAAAATTATATCCAAAAGGATGGTATATCGCATCTCATCGTCGCGGAAATTGTAAGTTTGATATGAAAAGATCCCAAATTTTGTTACCATTTCGACTAGACTTTACTGACATGATGATGACGATGACAAGTAGTGCCAGAGAGAGACTATTCAGCTTTAAAATAAATAGGTATACTTTGTCCTCGTGCTTTGGTCTTAATAACAAGCGTCAAAACGGAGACATCACGATAGACACGTTTGACAGAATAAGCGTGCTGTAAACACGATATATAATACATTGTATAGTGTGGCATCATCTTTAATTTATTTTTGTGAGAAATTCTTTTCGAAAGCATGTAACATCATCTTCCTTTTTTCCAATAATCATATAAGTTCAAAGAAAAACATAAAGAAATGATTTTTCAAAAAAAAAATTGTAATCAGAAAATCATGAAAAGTTTAAATGAATGTTGGTCATGTTATTTAGCAAGTTTTTTACCTGCTGTTACTTCATTAACACGCATACCTTCTGTAGGTAACACAAAGTTGCTTGTCACTATCAAATCAATTCTTCCTTCCGATTCCTACATATATGAGCGCAAAACTCCAATACAATATGACAGTAATGATTTTTAACTTTCAACGACGGTAGCATTCAGTAGATAAAGTTACAATATGGTTTTCCTCAAAAAAAATACAATATATACATCTATTTGTAATTTGCCACTTTGCAAAAATGCATTATTATTATTTGCATGTTCTTTTTTTTCTTACACAATTTTCGTGCATGTTTTTTTTCTTCTTAAAATCCAGAAGTACAATTAAAAACACATTATTACAAGGAATGATAGGGGAAATGTGTGATTAAAAACTGTGGGGACTGCTGGGTACTCATTAAAAACAAAACATGAAGTAAGGTGAAGAGATGATAATATGCTGACGGTGATGACGATGTCGATGAAAAAAAAGAAAAAAGAGGAGAAAACCTGCTTTTGTTTATTAGTGTGATTTTTCACGCCTATTAATTTATTCACTTTTAAGAGGAACAACATTACATTAAAAACTTTTTATATCGCATGTTTTCTTTTTGTTGATGTTCAATGTTCACGTTTTATCATTATAAATATTAGTGACCGTAATAAATACGTTGATGCATACGACATTAGACTATTGAACTCGTAATCAGTCAATCATTTCAATTGACACTTCACCACACACATTCATTTCATTCATTAAACAAGCCGCAACAATATTCTTGAGCACTTCAAAAAATCCAATCCACCATGATGACAATCGTCAACAAGATAGCGAAACAGTTACTCAACCATTTCAATAGCTGTCGTGTCGTCGTATGATTTTTTTCAAAATTTGAAAATGAAATTTTAATATAAACTCGTCTTTCATCTTACAAACATCTGTCTCTTCTTATTACAAATGCTAAATAGTCATTTCTGATTTTTATCCAAATTTGCACAATAAACTAATGTTGCATATAAGCAATAGGTAAGTCATGTGTATTCACTTCCATATATATAAAAAGGGTTGCAAGATAAGAGCTTTGAAAAGTAATTCACAATTTGAATTGAACTCAACTCAACTCTCTGCAACGTTTTATTTCTTTTAAAAAACCTTTTTTTGGCCGGAGGAGTGTACCCACTACAATAACTTTGCTTCTCATCTTAATGTTATTCTCATCAGTTGCTAAATCGTTTTTCTCACAACTTTAAAAAGTAAAATCGTTTCTTTAGATTTATTTTGAAAGTTATTGCATTAGAAAAACGCAGGAAATTCTTGTATTTCTTGTGCTACATAACAAGAAGGAGAGCAACATTATTGGGAATCGAAGGATCGCATGAACGATAGTTCACGAAATTTGACTTTTTGGTGTTTTTAGGATA
>JAQFXM010004148.1:0-17970 GCA_034693345.1 Entomobrya multifasciata | reverse complement strand
CGTGTGTCTAAAATTTTCATGGGTGATGTGAATTTTTACGACGAAAATATTGCATTGGTTTTCCTAGATTTTAACATATCACAGGTTGTGAGTCTGCTTCTACTGTAATGCAATGTATAATTTGGGAACTTAAATTATGAATTAAGTTGTCCTTCAAGATTTTCCCGTCTCAAATATTTTCCGTCCCATTCAGTCGAAAGAGAGTAAAAGCTTAGTAAATTCTAATATGTAATTTTTCAATGCCAAATTACCTCTGATGACCCGAAAATATTTCTAGTCTATATTAAATTCTTCTTTTTACACGCTTTTTATGTCATTTTTCAAAGCATTGGTAGACATATGAGTACGACACACATATCTTTAATTACTTATTCCCTGAAAGAAGGGTTTGGCAGAATTTCCGTATCTAAAGTCAACCATGCATTAAAAAGTTTGTTAATGACAGCGCTTTTTCTACTGTCATTTGAATGGTATGTCAGATCAATGTAAATCGTATGGTCAATAGTTAATATGAACATTTTTGCCAGCAAACTATTTTTATAGAATATTGTCTTCGTTTAACACCAATGTTTAATTTATGTTGTTTGGCATGAAGTCATCGGCAATATATTTAAGTATCAGGCTAAGAAAAGTTATAATTAAATTTTATCCGAATATATGTACATGAATGCGTTTTACAATGCAGGTCACTGAACGCATGAGCGAAATTTGTAATGAACATTTTACGTGGTGGTGCAGTTTTTATGCTGATTTTAATGATATGTCTTATTTTCCCAAATGCGCATATGTGATATTTGCAGCTGTATTTGTTTGGAGCCCGCACCATTTAACGTTAGTTGTGAAGGAGAAAAGCAGCAAGCATCGCATCGAAAGGTGAGAAAATCTTTGGTACGACGTTCGCTGTTCATTCAAAATGCAACGGACGCACTCGAGTGTAGCAAACGGCTCGAGTGCTCAAAAAAATTTAATCTTGTACTTCAAGTTTTACTTGTGATTAAAAGCAGTTTTGTTCATTTTGTAATCGTAATTGCTAATTCACTAAATTCCGGGAACTGGGAACCTATTCTATATGTATATTGACTTCTTTCGATAGGTGACAAAATTGTAATTTTATATTCCGCTACATAGAATTCTTCTTTGCTACCATCTGACAAAAGGTTTTAAATTCACATATAAAACTTTCAAATCGTTTGTGACAGCGTAGTTACAAAATATCCAGGTTAAGTTTTGCATTTCTGGGAATTGCTGGTATTCTAGACTTGTTTGAGATAATTGTACTTCATTCCAGAAAATCCGGATAACCTCTGTTAAAGCAGATTTGTATTTGCAACCCTATGAGTGATAGCAATGACGTAAATGGGAGTTAAATAAATAAAGCACCTTTTATATTTAATCCAGCTAACCTTAAAACTTTACTTCCTACTCACTGCAGTACGTAATTATAACCGAAATTGTAAATTGTCGGTTTTAGTTATGCATTAATCAAAGACTACTCACCAAGCCAACAACTAATTTATATACCTTCATTAAATTTATCAAAAACGAACGGATAGAATCGTTTTGAGATGGGTGTAGTAAAAAGGTCAATCAAATTGATGAACACGTTGACAAGAATGCTTCCAAATAATTTATTCGTAAAGAGGTATAACCATGTTTCACAGGTCTGTTGGATGTCAATCAAAGCTTAGGATAAGATATTTTTTAAATAATGAAACCGTTGAGTTTATTCGTTAATATTCAACGAGTATATAAAGGAACAGGTTTACAGCTGGACTAAAACTCATTCTGTAAATCTCAATCTACTGGCAACTGTTTTTACAAAGTTTGCTTTGGAAAATTTCTAGAATCTTTAGAATGTTTGTCGCTCAAAATCTGATAACTTGGATTTCTTCCTTGCTTAAAATTCACAATTATTTTTCCATTCCTTTACACATACTTAAAACTACAAAGCCAATCAAGCTAATTGTACCTAAGGATATTGAGAGTCGACATAAATTCAAAGGAATTTTCAGCTTAGTTTTTTGTTCAATGCAGTGGATTCAGTTGCTACTTACAATACAACACTTCCAATTACCAGACGTAATTCAGACTGTGCTACTTCTGGGCAGTGTTTCGCTTCACTTTGTTTTTTTAGGACATTATCAGGAACGCCATGAAATAGCCAACCTTTTTAATGCCTTTATTTCATTCGAAAGACGACAAAATGGTACTATACGTATTCTAAAATGTCAGCACAATAAAATTTATCAAATGTTTATCATTAACTTCTAGTGGCTTATTTTATTTCAGAACTGAACTGGGCGTATTCTTGGATTGTTGAGAAAATTTACATTAATTCCTGCATTCATATCAATACCTGCAGTGTCTATAGGGACGTTTTTGTATATTAGTTTGAAGCCATGTAACCCCGGGAATTTTGCGTACATGTATTTCCCATCGTTTCTGGGAATTAAATTTTACGATAATTGGATCTTTTATCTGTTGGGGACAATTTTACGTGTTCTTTCATCAGGTATTTTTACATTTGTATTCTTGGAGACATTTGGAAGATGTGTGGAGTTTGCATTCTTTTCTACATTAAACTGTTACTGTTTATTTAACTACATTCAATTATTTAAGAGAAAATACAATCAGGTTAATAATCAAGTCATAATGGCAAATTATCTGACGTGCGTTAAGATATTTAAGGAAATTCAAGTACTTACGTTATCTTATAAAGGTATACTTCAAGGCCCAATATCAATTGCTTGTACTATGATATGCTCGTATGTATTTATTATTAGCTTCTATGCTATTGTCAGTTTTTCGCAACAACTAATTTTCCTGCAGCAATTATTCTTTTTGTTGTTGGCATTTGATTCTTTGCTGGTTGTATTTGTACTTGATGGAGTTTACAAAGCGGGTGTTTATAAAATATCCAAAGCAGTGCTTAAAAGAGTATCCAAATGCATAAACACTCGGATGAGTAAGGCAAATTTGAAGTTGCGTCGAAAGTGTATTAAGTCTTGGCCTGTGTTGAGAGTATTTTTAGTTTCTCCGAATTACTTTGACAAAAAACTTCGTTGGTTTTATTGAACTTCAATGTGACCCAGGTTGTCAATTTGTTGCTTTTCTAATTCATGTTGCACCAAACCTATTCATAGCTTTTATAAAATCCTTTCATTTCAATGGAATCTTGGTAAAATTGCTTACATGTTTTTCCAACGTAATGAGATATCACTTTGCATGCATGTATCTGCGAATTCTCATAACAATGTGTCATTTTATTGTGGCCAAATTTATTCTACAGCATAACTTACACACAGCTTTATTGGGAAAAGCTTGCTGAATATCAAATAGACAATCCTTTGCATATGCCATATAATTTGGTATTTGATTTTGAATATTAGCGTAATCTATGCTATAAGTGTAAACTTATAGGTTATACTTTAAATTTGAGATAATATATACATAATTGCATTTTTGTAGTGTACTGTATTTTCAGATAAAATCATGCTGGTATGTGTTTAATTTTTTTAAATCATGAAATAATAAATTAACATTTTTTCTTGGAACGCCAGGTCAGTATTTTGCATAGTTACAAGTAAATAAATACATATATCGTTAATTTTTAATTAGTTTGTTTCATTTCAACAAATTTTTCGGTGGTTCTAACACTTTCATTAGAGATGGGTATGGGTATATTGAATAAAATATGATTTTGTATGCTGACAGTTATTTTTAATCATCAAATATACCGGCAATGAAGAATTAGTAGTTCACTTGTGTTCTTTCATTGTAAGTTTCATTAAACGTGTCCATTTGAGCATACAAAAGTATTATTGGCATAAATATTTTTCATCACATATTTAACTTGCCTGTGCTCTACTCGCAAATAAATATTTTACAAATTTTGTCAACAATATTCAAGCTATATTTATTTCTAAAGCCAAAGTATCACTAAAACGAACTGTTAAACCTAGTTTACAAAGATTTTACGTAACTACCAAGCTGACATGTTTGAATAAATATGCATAGAGAATAATATTATTCCAAATAAACAAGTGAAATAACAAGCTTAAAAACAAAAATATACCCTAGCACATAGTTTGAGATTTTAGAACTTAAATTATTACGCAAATAGCCGAGTGGTGTGAGCAAGTTTCATGAGCTTTGTTCATTTAATTACAACTTATAGCTGTGAACTAATCAATCTAGGCTCTGTATGTATTTTCCGAAATGTTCAAATTCTGAGTTTTCTAACAATTGGTTGCTATAATGGTTTGGAACGGTTGCACGAGTAGTATCACAATGCATTTTGACATACTTCGTGGACATTTTTAGAAGATGCGTAGTTGAGTA
This sequence comes from Entomobrya multifasciata, assembly GCA_034693345.1. Taxonomy (NCBI): domain Eukaryota; kingdom Metazoa; phylum Arthropoda; class Collembola; order Entomobryomorpha; family Entomobryidae; genus Entomobrya; species Entomobrya multifasciata. The sequence continues at coordinate 13,629 of JAQFXM010004148.1, read as the reverse complement.
TGTGTTTTTCAAACAAATAAGTAACAAGAGCAAGAAATACTAATTTTAGTCATAATTAAGAGTTCCAATAGAAAATTCGAGTAAAATTGTGCATGCGAAAAAAAACTTGTGTAGTCACAGAGTTTTACGGAACTATAATTATAGCAATAAGTTTCAATTAATTACAAATAATGGATGGTAGTTCTAACGACGACGACGACGTCGACGTATATAACGACGTTCCACCTTGAAAATGCTCTACTATACGTCCATGTCCATCAAATTAAGAACTTGTTCCCATCATAAGTACTAGGTTTACTGTGGTATCCGCCAAGAATTTTAAATAGTTACACTAGTACTCCTCTTGCAAAAGCTCAATTTCTCCATAGTATATTTGAATGTCTTTGATTGCCTTGACATCTCGTCTGAGCCAACCCAGCAACTTTTTCGAAGAAGCATCTCCATTAACATTTGGTACTAGCATAATTCTCCAACTCCTTACTAATTCTCCTCCATAAGTTTTCAAACGCAATATTCATACTTCATCCCTTAATCTTCTATCCAGCGTAAGCTTTAAATTTCTTGGTACAAACAATGGCTTAAATTTTCAATCGAGCATCTATATTTTCAGTAGCTTTAGCACTCTTTACTATTATCAAACATAAATTGTTACAAATGTTGTCAGATATTAAATTTTTATTTAAAGAGACTGGTCTAATATTCTTCACGTTTAAATAAACGCGAGGATACTGTGTCACGTTTTTGCATGCGATATGTATTTTCAAAACGTGCATCAAATTTTAATTATGCTATTTTAATAGTCTTTTTTAAACAATAGCTTCAGCAAATCTAGATCGACCATGCTTGAGTGAAATTAAAGCAGAAAAATTCAATTAACGTCTGTTTCTATTAATATTGACCATATCTTTTTTAAATCCAAAAATGAGAAATAAAACTTATATAAGTAATGAATCAGCTTGAAACATGCATTTAATTGTTTTTGTCCTTGCAAATATATAAAAAGTATGCAACTGTTGTGAATAAAATTAATCTTTTTTTGAAGATACACTAAAATACAAGTAAATTTGTACACTTCATTAAATAGGCTCCTTTAAAATTATGACATGTTTGATTGCTACTTTAATAACACGACTAAAGTACAATATTTTAAAGCCATTCCTAATCACTATATTTAACGCCTCCTTTAAATGTTATAACGATAAGATATTTATAAATTTTTTCCATATTTTGGCTTAAGCTACTTATTGAATCAAACGTTTAATTTTTAAGAGATAACTATGTGTAATTCAATGTTAACAACATATCCATTGCATTTTGCATCATATCATCACATATCAGAATTCCTAGTTTTGTGCTCGCAATCCCATATGGTCCAAGTTTAACTCCTATTATCATAGGACAGCTTCGGATAAGTCTTTTAACAAACAAAGTTTTGGCATTCATTTTAATTTTACGACATAATGATTCGCAGTTCGTTCTTACTACACTTGTAAATTGTGCAAGAACTAAAACAATAGCGTAAGACAAGATGGCTATCCCGACATACATAATGTACACCACTACTTGAACTTTTCCCCAAAAAGTCAGTGCTGCGTAAGTAGCAAAGGAACACATGAATATACTAAAAAATATACCTACTGTAAGGAAAAGATCCCAAATTTCATTAAAGAATACCATAATATACTGTGTAATTCTTAAGCGGTTGTAATCCAAAAGAATTGAACTCTGAGACACAAACATTTCGTCATTTGGAGAGCTTAAGTTACCACTAAAGTAAATTAAATTTTCAAGTGCAACCAACATTAGCTGAAGAACAGAAATGAACACTATTTCACAAACAGCCACCGTTAATCCATACGTTAGGGATGCAGTAATTTTAACACATATACTTGTTCCAAAATAAAGTTGCAGAGGACACCATGATATTGTAAATGGAACAACGAATACACAAAAAGAGACCAAAGGAACAAAACTGGTTAAAATCCAAACTGTAATTTGGCTAAACGTAAAGCGCCATATTTTAATATCACTTTTATTTTCAGTTGGCCGACATGTTAATTTTTTAAGCTTACAACATTCTGTGATCAACCGCTGTATAGACTCGTTTATTCTATAAACTAAGTAGTTTGTTGTATTAAAGATACCAAAAGCGCAAACAACTATTCCGTCTAACGCTGCTTCCTCAATTGGTTTTTGGTTAAATGTGTCCCATTGAAAGAATAAGTATGTTAGTCTTAGTAAGAAGTATAGAAACATAGCAATAGCAGAAAAGAAAGAGGTTTTGCGAAATACTTTAAAATATAAGCTGTTATATTTGGGATGGATTGTCAGAATCTGCGATTTATAGTTAACGTAATAAGGAAGGGGTAAGTAATTTTGGACTTTGGAGTGAACTTTGAATGCAGTTTCTGTACAAGACATTTTAAATGATTGAATAGTTAATACTAAGCCTGGCTAATACAATTGTCAGAAGAATGATTTACTGCTTAGTACGCGACTTGTTAATATTGAAATCGAGCTGCAAGCTTGATAATAGGTTTAGTAGAAAGATTAAATACTTTCAAGTACAATATATTCCACAATTAGTAGTGTTTCAAAATTCTGAAATATTTAATTCTTTAAAATATTTTTTTTGTTCTCTGATGTTTGGTTTAGAATAACGGTTAAAGCAACCCAGTGAAGAGAAGTACTGTTCCAAGCTTACTAAACCAGTTCGTGTTCTAAGTTCTAACTTATCGTGGCTTACATTTCGATTTATTTTTAGATTTAATGGGAAAAGTTTTTTTTAAACTTAATAAAGCTATTTATCATAGATTTCATCGGTATTCGATAAGTACTTAGAATCTATATTGAAATCTTTATATAAGTAGATTAATCACTTTGTATTCAACCAATAATTTCATCTATACAAGGCAATGATTGAATTTTTTGTCGATAAACAAAGTATTAAAGGGAATTTTTGCGGTTAAAATTCTTGGTTTCTTTTGGATTTTACGTAAGGTTTCAATATTTTTTGACATTTAGGAACTTTTTTAGGAATATCAAGATTTACATGTGTCTTGTCCATAAATTTATAAACTGTGTCTTTAAATTCAATAGCTTAATAATATACCCGATTCCCAATATTCCAGCTCTCTAAAAACGTGATTCCAGGTCCCAGGTTCCAGCATCGCAGCTCCCGATATCCCAGCACCCTAGTTATAGCTCCCCACAAAACATAATTCCACCTCCCCACAAAACATAATTCCAACACCCGGGTCTCAACATTCTATTACCCCAGCTACCAATATTGCAGCTCCCGACTCCCAAGATCTTGACATCTTGAGAGCTGGAATATTGGGTGCTGGGATGTTAGAACTGGGGACTGGGAGCTGGAATCATGTTTTGTAGGGAGCTGGAAATATGAAGCTGGAATATTGGGAGCTGGGGTGCTGGAACCTGAGACCTGGAATTACGCTTATAGGGAGCTGGAGTATTAGGAGCCGGGTGCTGGAATTTTAAGGCCGTCGTGCTGGAATATTAAGGCTGTCGTGCTGTGACTTGGTGGGGAACATCTCTACTTGTCTTATCGTTAGTTGTCTGGGTTAGCTAGGTCAATTATCTTTTGTCTACTCAGTCAGTCAGTAAATAAAAGTTCGTTGTAATTTAAGTAAGTCATCAAAATTTCTGGTAGTGTTCGTCCAAATTGCTTTGTTTCTCTGGGATTGGTACTAATTGTTTTTGTTGTTTTGAAGTTCTTAACAGGATAATTCTCGGATAATTCTCTAATAGAGAGTACGGTTGTTTGGTGCCCATGAAGGATGGGGATGGTCGATCTACCAGTTTCCAGGCTGGGGATGAAGGGAATACCCGGAGGGCCATACCGTTTCATAATGGACCTACTGATTGTTCCGGACAAGCAGTTTGGAGGCCAGGCTTGCCAGCTCTAGTTTTATGGGTAGGGTAGTAGAATGGTAAGTGTAATTGATCCTAAAAAAAGCTTGCTAAAAATATTTCAAAATCAATGAAAATATTGTGCATTACATTATATTATGTATTTTTAAAGGTCTACTAAGCCGCGCCGCCGGATGTACCACCTCCAAGGGTATCATCAATTGACGCCGTTCAGAATGTGGAGCAACAGCAGGCACAATCTGGCAGTGGAATAAAAGCTCATGGACCTGTATCAAACTAATGTACTGCAGAACAAGGAGTAATCAACCGGTCTAGGCAAGCCAACTCGATGCCTTCAATGCAAAGTCAGTCTGCTCCAGTATTCATACCTTTTCAACCTAGTGCTTCCGGTGGGTTCGTTTAATTACAACCACCTGCAAAGCTTTGTTCAGCATGGATCGTTGGCATCTCCGTTACAACCTAAAAGACCAGGAGTAGCTGCGATGTACTACCAGAACGTATTTAGCTTACTATCAATCTTTACAGAAGCTTACGGGGACCTGGACCAAATGTAAATCAACAAATGCCACCGCTGCTACAGTCAACGATACCAAACCAAGTCAGATGCCCTACTCCGCCAGCAACACCTCATGACAACCTCCGAATGTCTCATGATACTGCTTATCGACCTTCTCGGAGTAATGGAATGTTTCCTCAGGCGATGAATCCGGGGTATGGCTACAGTTCTCAACCAGCAGTGTACTTCAGTCAGCTCCAGGGGCATGCTCAAGCAAATACCCAGGTTTTTGAAAGAATATCTACCACAACAGCTAGCTTTGAACAATGAACACAGACGTAACCTCGGATTTGGCCCTTGAAAAATCAAAACAGCAAGCATCTGGACAAACTAGCGGGAAGCTCCTAGCGCAACCGTTTCGAAAACTAACAAGCGATCTTCGAGATACTTTAGCGAGCTATGCAAAAGTAATAAAGAGACGGAGGAGTTCTATAAAGGCCATGTCCAAAAAGATCAGATTTGGCATTGTCACTTGTCCAGCGTTAAGGCAGTTGGTGTGCAATATCTATGGAGCCACCGGAGATACAGCCCACACGATGAAGTACTGTCCACTGATGAAGTTTAAATCTGATGGGGGGAAGGCAAGGAAGCAGATTCGAATTTCGACGATGGATCAGGAGAAGGTAGAGATGCGGCTGGGGGTCGGAGTCCAGTTCGGAAGAATCCAAGATAAAAAAAATAGTCACAATGCTATGGGTCATCGTCTGGTGCGAAAGTATTGAAGAGATGGCCAGTGGATTATGAATTTTCTGTAGAATCGTTAAAGATGTACCAAGGTGTAGCTAATATGATAATATCCAGTTAAAGATAAGGTTAACTTGGTGGTCAGTCAAATATGAATTTCCTACCTTTTAAAAACAGATTTTAGGAGAGAAGTTTAAAACAATTTGTTGAATCTGATCCCATGTTATATCAATATGTCATGAATTTTTCTTGTTTAATTCAGGGATAATTTTTCATAATTGTTACCAAAGGTAACCTTCTACCTTTTGTAGTTTTCTTGGGGCAACGTGAGAAAAGAAACATGTCAATTGAAATTTTTTAGCATGATAACTAGTAACTTTTAAAATTGTATATGAAACTTCTTTAGTAGGTTTGTTTTCAATGAGATTTTAGTAGCTACTTGACAAGTACAATAATTAGACTACAAAATCTAATTAACAAACCAAATTAACAAATTAATGACTTTAATATATTTATCCACATTACAAATTTCATTAAACGCCGATATGCCCAACTAATTAACAGAAAATATTGTAAGCACAGTTTATAATATACCGCTAGACAATTGAAAATTTGTAGATTTAAAAATTTAAATCATGTAACTAGCTCTAAATTTTAATCTCAGTTTCTCAAATTCTTCCTCTGAAACATCATCCAGCGACCAACCATCAAACGGAAATCTTTCCACTGAGCTGTTGAAATCCCCATCAAGAAGGCTCTCAATTCCAGCTGCAGTAATCTATAAAAATTTATCAAATTTTATTTATGCACTTCATTTATACTATCAATAAAAAAGGGATTATAAACTTACGGATGTCAACACCACGTCTTCACACGACAAATAAAACTCCTTGATTTTCAAATGGCAAAAAACCAAGTTAAAAGCCAAAAATCAGTGATATCCCCCATTACATCCAGACCTTTCAATGACACCTTTTTCAAATCTGAAATTAACAATAAACCAAGTTAGTTAATTTCACATAAGTAATTTTTAAAGCCATAATTAATTTTTTCCCATTTGTTTTACTCACGTTTCAATTTCAAAAAGACAGGATCCTCCCTCTCCTTCCCCACAAAAATTACATCCGCCAAGCCCTCACAATTATCCAAGAGCACCTCCTCCAACAATGGCAGCCCCTTCCAGAACATTGTAAAAGTTATTATTAGTTCCCGGCCAATTTGTCAAATTTAACCTTGTCACAAAAGGACAACTGGTCGTTATATCCTTCACCTTTGGAGTTGGCATTTCACTTTCATCGTCTGAAGATTTGGTTGATCTGGATTAGCCAGGTGGCGTTTCTTGATGTAGTCCATGACACAACCGAAGGGACCTTTTGGGTGGCCAAAGACACCTTTCGTCTTGTCTTTGTAGAGAGGATCCTTGACATATTCCAACTTTTCACGAAATTCAATAAAATCCCAGGCGTATCCAAGGTCATTCTTTTGTGATCCTTGAATTTCATTCAGTTTTAAAGTTTTGAGATTCTTAAAGTTTGCAGGAAATGGGGCTTGTCGTTGGTCATCGTTATCATGCAATCACGCTTGGTGGCGTCAATAAAGTCGATATCCAAATGGAGCAAGTTGGGAAGGTTGGCAAAGAAGTGGAGTTCTGGTGGGGAGATGAAGATGGCAAAGTTGTGAATCCTCACATGGGTTATCTGATGTCCATAAAGTTGTAGAAATTGGGGGACATTGATATCCTGGAAGAATGCGGGGGAAGAATTGTTGATGAAGATGGAAGTAGTGGGTAGGTTGGTTTGAAGAAAATGTTCGAGAGTGTAGTTGGTTTCGTTGATTTCCCGAACTTGACTTTTGAAGTGGGTACGGATGAAGTCGTCACAGTAGATTTTGATTGGCTTACAGACACGGCGAAGACGGAGAAGGTCTGTGTACTCCAAATTGGGGAAAATGTTGCGATAAAACTGGAACAAACACAAAATGAATTATTTTAAAACTTTTTTCATTCAGTAATTATAATTATTATCTCAATTAGAATGTTTTAAGCTACTTACGACTTCGTCTGGTAGGGATAGCAAGTTGGCAAGAGTCCGACTTGGCTTTGGAGTCATTTTCTCTGGCTCCATACTCTCGTCACGGTTTTCACAACGGCTGGATCTACTAAGCTGAAAAAACAAACAGTTTGTTATGTAATTGGTAAAACTTGATATCATTAACTCGGGAATAAACTTAACACATTGAAGTACAAACAGCAGCTAAGAGCTTTGTAATGTATGCTTACTTCACTAACCAATTAAACAGTTGGCTATTACAATGCTCGCTTTTTACCGATAAGTTTTACTCGATTGTTAGATAATTATTTAACTATTTAATGAAAAAATAGATAACTATTGAAATGTTAATGGTTATCTGTGCAGCAGTTTTGTAGTTCCAACAGGCAAACAGATGAGATAAGATGATGAGCGTTGCTCATTGAGCGACAAGTGACAAAATGTTCCTGGGTTGTTTATGTTTAACTTATTCGCACGAATTAAAATAAAATTCGCGCGTCTCATGAAAAACAAACAAAGAGGAAAGAGACCGCGTCAAAGAAAAAACGAGAACGAAGGCTTCATAACAGCATAAAACGAAATACCTCCACCGGACTAAAAATGAAATAACTACGATGAATAGATTCATCTACGTAATAACTTTTAACGATCGATCTTACTTTCACAATTATTATCAAGCCCTTGTGGTGTTTTCAGAGTGATTTACCCAAAAATCCCTTAATACTTAATATAATTAATTTTGATGGAATTTTAAGGCATTTTCTACAGTATGTATAGTTTAAGATATAAAATAACAACTAAAACGTGCTACTATCTTATAATTGCAAGCTTTGCATTATGCTTAAAATCTAATATAACGTGCTCGACTCTCCGGTATTATCTACTTAACCCAAAGTACCTTCTGCCTAATACTATTCCAACTACGTCACTCAAGTAGCAGTAACAAGGCATGATAATGATTTGGTAATTCCCTTGGCTTTTATTATGCCATTTAGTTGAAAAATAAACATGAAAAATATCGAGTTCTGCACTGTTTAAATTGATGTTTTTAATTTTATAAAACTAATTATATAGAGATTTATTAAAAGCTTTTAATTCATTGCGTTTGTAAACTGTACACTAAACTAAACATATAAGTGTAACAAATAAGTGATAATGGGTTAACATCCATTGAAGCAGCAAATGAGTGGTACATTGCCCCAGCTGCATCTGAACGAATCATCCACTTCTCCCTGAAATTTATCAATAAACTCTGTACCACTTGAACAGCAAAGATAACACTGCTGATGGAATCAAGCAAGATCCTTTTATGGTGGATGGTTTTCCCATCAAATCCTGTATTTGTCTTTGTGATTTACTAGGACATAAACTGTTTTTCTTGAATCACCTAATTGTTACATCACATCGATTTCATTTTACCTGCTTCTTGCAGATTTCGTTTTTCTCCAAAAACGTACAAACATTAGTGTTGCTCGAATCCAGGCTCTCCCAATATATATCATCAGCTCTTCCCAACATACTTAAGTATTTTATCATACTTATAATGTTTTCAGAAGTATCATTTGCCCGTATTGTGTCACTAAGAACTTTATGCATTTCAGTTACAAGTTACAAGTTGCTTTGCGACATCATTCATTCAAGGCCTTTGTAATGACCTGGAGACTATATTGTATTATTGACATTTTCGGTAGAAAAGATCCCTTATTTGGGCTCAAAGTTTATAAGAATATCTTACGTGGCCAATTGAGTTATTAGGTATCTTTCCGTCTATTGCTATCTGTCCCTACAGGCCAATAGGAGCAGGGATGCAAGTAGTAATGCAAGAGTTCATTTGTGCACTACCATGGGGTCAAAGTCATCTCCTCTTATTCGCATCATTGTCGATTTTGCTAGCAATTTGCATCGCTTTTACATTGTATTCCATCTTCTACCAGGTCGGGTTTCTTGCATTTCCATATACCGCAAACCGAGAATTGCAAAACGTTCATAAGTTGCATGAAGAAGTGAAAGCTTTTAAATTACGTGGAATGTTTATGCTGCTATTACTATGTTGGAATGTACAATATAACAATGTATGCAAAATACTTGAGCTTACGACGAAGCAACAATAAATCTTTAAAACCAATTGAGCTATAAACCCAGTGTCAATAGGCTATTTTTCTAAAATATACTAAATTTTTAAATGATTTAAATTCACATCTTAATAATTCATGTGCTGGATATGTTGATGTCTTCTGCATTGAAAACATCAAACAACAACGCCGTGTGATGAGAAGAGAATTTTACATCCTGTACCTTCCCGTTGTTTGATAGTTCTTTTGTAAAATAAAGAAGTCTCTCGTGGCTTTCTTGCAATTTCCCGATTTAATTTTCAGTTAAAATTGGATTTTTAATATGCCTTCAATGGCAGCCATTCAAAATCCATTCAATTGACTGTTTGGACCAATAATAGTCTACAAATCCAACCAACACACTTCTAAATCCAGAACCATATGCAAAGTTCAAGTAGGTACAACCACAATATCTGCCCTTTCCCGGATAAATGTGGATTTCACTGCATTTGTTCCGAGCCAAATAATCTTGGGGAAGACCTTTAACTTGCAACCAACATTGCGTAGTTTTCTACCGAATTTTCCATTTAAACATTTTTCAACAGCTCCTGTTTTTTCTCTTGAAAAAGTCCACCACTGCTTCCTTCCTTGGTATAAAACGTTGCTTCTTCCAAATTTCAAATCTTTTATACGCCGACGTGTGGCATATTCACGTTGGATAAACAAACATCCAAAGTTTTCAATGCACCATAAACCAGGATGAAGCCAGGGATGAACCCCTAGTGCAGATTTCTATTGTTGGAAACCTTTTCCTATTATCTCCCCTTCATCTCTGCTTGTATGATCAATAATGTAATATGAAGCTGATGAAATGTTTTCGAAGGCACCAGACTCAGTGATTGGATGATTAGTGGGATTGTAGTTTGTCAAGTCCATCAAAATATCGTCAACGTCAGCAGGGTTGTCTTCGCCCTTTTGAATTGTGACTTCCTTTGCATTCACAAGTCGTGAAAATTGTGCATTTTCATCGCAAAAGGTGAATGTTGATGGGGGTAGATCATTTTTGCACGATTCCTGCAAACACATAAGCATTTAAAATATAAACCAAGTTTCATAAGAAAATATCAAAATCTTTTCATTGCGTGACCTACTATTACTACTACTTACCAAATAAACGAAAGGTGGTAAACTATCTTCCCCGTGAAATTTGTCAGTGAAATTATCACATACGACTTTGGAAACAACAGCGGAGACAGAAATAGTAGGATCCATTACAAGTAGATCGATTAGGTTTAAAAAATAAGTGTTATTGCACTTAAATGTGGAATAGGTGACACACTTAATGACAAACTGTAATTTTAAAACAAGAGTTAAATCGCAAATAAAGTTTTTTTTAAATAACTTCAATTGAATGTTCACAGACCAATATTTGCACTAATACTATTATTCCATACATATAAATTGGGTAGCATGAGCGTGTGCACCGCAAGTCTGACAAACATGTGTTCAGAGGTAATACCTATCCTACCAATACAAGGAGCTTGATATATTAAAAACATGGTATTTATAGCTACCTATATGGAAGTTCTTCAGCTCAAAACCAGTACTCTTCGGCGTCAATATAAATATAAACCTGCTTTGGTGCTCTGTGTTACTACTTCCTGATAGTGAATCAATTTATGTTTCGTGAATAGCTTACATATTAAGTCATTTATTACGAAGATGAATTCATTTCATCGCAGGTTTTCATCGAATAATTTTTTTATTGCATATTTCGATAGCGGCTTCAAAGTCGATCATTTTTTGTCAAGGCACCGTGGGTCTAGTCCGGCCAACGGGGTCACCAGGGGTCAAATACCTCTCTTGTCACGACTTCGTGACATGTCTTCACTACGTTACATGACATGTCATATAATGTTCATTAATTCATCTTCGTTTTCTCGTCATGTCTTGACATGGCTTGTTGACCCCACAATGTATGTCTGTCCGTCTGTCCGGACAATAACTCGAGAACGCATAGACCGATTTTGACAAAACTTGGGTCAGATATACCTTGGACCATGTGCTCCTCAACCACAAAGTTTTATCCGAAAAGCTCAACGAGGTCAGAAACTTCTCAAATGTGCATGTATTGATCATATATTGTTCATAAATGGCATCACACTTGACCCTAAAGTTGACCCTAATTGACTCAAAACATGTCAAGTTGCCCCAGGTGTCTTGAACTTTTAACCAAACAGCGTAAATTTGATCAAAAATCACGTAGTTTTGACCAAACGTTACGTAATTGCATACAGACATTGAGTAGGTAACAAAACATTGTTAAACTTCACATAAACCTTACATAATTCATCCTACACAGTACTTAACTTCGCCCATACATGCCATAACGTTTGCATTAACTATCCCTGTCAATGGCTATTATATAACCTTGCAAACCTTATTCTGGAATTAGCTGCTAACGTTCGATGGAAAAGTCCAGTAAACTGTTGTCAAACGGCCAAGCTTTCTTTAAATTTGGTCCGAAACTGGGTCCAGTGTACCTGAGGTCACTTGCTCATTCACAACAAAAATTTACCCCAAAATGTCGACGGGTCAAACGTTTTGGCCCTTAAACTTGTGAAAACTGCCATATATTGTACTAAAAAGGCCCATGCTTCACCTCAAATCATCCCGCAGTTGACCTAAAATGAAGTGCATGAAAACATAAAATTCCAATGTCTCAGAAACTCCTAGTCACTGATACTTGAGTAATACGTCATTAGAATCTTAATTGACAGCTGCTACTCAGGGTGAGGTCAAATTAACCCGGCCTAGTAAACCCCAGAAAAACCTAGGTTTAAAGTTCAGTACTGAGGTGCATGGAATCATTAAAATCGCATATCTCAGAGACGCCTAGTCATTGATACTTGAGTAATACGTCATTAGAATCGTCTTTGACAACTGCTACTCTAGGTGAAGTCAAATCAAGAACATCCGGCCTTATAAGCACCAGAAAACCTAGAATTAAAGTTCAGTGCGCAAATTAAATCCCATAATCACTGATACTTGAGTAATACGTCATTAGAAATGTCTTGGGCAGCTACTACTCCGGGTCAGGTCAATCCAAGAACCCCCGGCCTTGTAAGCCCCAGAAAAATTAGATGTTTTTAATTAGTTACCAGGTAAATATATATAATGTATATTTTAGTAGAAGGATGCTTATTCTTCGAATTTTCTCGTGGGTTTGTTCTATCTTTTAAAGACAAGATAATTATGATGAAACGACCATTTTTTACGTTTCATTGGGGGTAAACCCCAGTGAGGAAAGAGAACATTCCGAAACACATTGTTATTACACGATTCAGTCTCCCCTTTCATAGTGTCGACCAACCTGTGTAGATGAGAAACTGTATAGGAGATACCGGTAAAAAGTGTAACCAACAATTAACCAACAATGCAAATAACTAATAAAATCGTGTTCAGCCACCAAAAAATGTATAGTTCGTCATCTTGTAAAAATTTTTAATTTTACATTTCACCTTTAGGGGCGTGTCTGTTATATTCTAAGGGCAGGTACTTTCTAGCATTAGAATTAAACCAAATCCTATGAAATTTTGCATAGGGCATCTCCAGATGGTGTTGCATGCTGCATTTTTTTAATTTGAAAAATCGAATTTGAACAAGAGTGATTGCCACGAAAACTATTTTTTCAAAATGTTGCTTTTCAAACTAGTCTTGCCAATCGATAGAACTTAGCAAGTAGAACAACTTTTGTGAAAACAACATGTAGTTAACTTACTAAGGTTTAAAAGTTAAGCGGTATTCAGCAGCTGAACTCCAGCATAGAACAAAGAGCAGGGCATTTATCCAACGTTTTTCAGCCGAATGTTTTGAAAATTGGCACTTAGCATCTCCAGGTATGATGCATTTTTTCAGTTTTTGAAAAATCGAATTCGGATAGAAGTTGATTGCGGGAATTGACTTTTTTCTCAACATATCGGCAAACTAGGGGTTCCGATTCATATAACATATGGAATAAAAAAACTTTTGAGAAAGCAGTATGTGGCTAACTATATCGAAAATATTTAAAGTCGTAGCGTCTACTTAGGATTTATATCGGATCAACAAATTTTTACGACAAAGAAATTTGTCTGGTTTTACTCAATTTTATTATTTCTCAAGTTGTGAGTATGTTGATGATGTAGGCTTAAGCGAAAACAGCAAGAAAATTACATTCTAACCAAAAATGCAATAATTTGTGCAGTATGTTTATGAGTAACTGTCGTATGATCGTCTTCATTGTCTATTACAATGGCAGTTTATGATTTTTTGTTTGTTTATTAAGTCACGTAGTGACTTTTTAATATTCGTCATAACCGAGTAAAAAGGAATCGTCCATAAAGACGTCACTTTT
>JAQFXM010004147.1:0-17970 GCA_034693345.1 Entomobrya multifasciata | reverse complement strand
TAAGAGAATGATACCTTGTTCAAAGCTTTTTGTCACTGCATCCGAAAGTTACGAATTTTCAAAATAAATAAACATGGAATTTTGACTTTTTGGCATGTCAAACTTTGGCACCCCATAACTTTGGTTAGGGTGGTCCATTTGACCTGAAACCTTCACAGGAGTAATTCCCATGATTAGCTTTACAAAACTGGGGAATAAAAGAATTTTTTAAAATTTAGCCCAAAAAAGGCCCTTAACGCAAGTGGTCCTTTAAAATGCTGAAAAGGGCTGGCCATTTTCAAGTTCCACCAACAATTCGAATTAACAATTTCAACTTGGTAGATAACGTTAACTTAGCAGTTACAAATATTGATGTGAACATTTTATAATTGATTGTTGATTGCAATGTACTATTGTTCGATGTAAATGATATTTTAATTCTACATAAAAATACATCATTATGTACCGCATATGCAATCGATAAATCAATCAATCTTTAACGACCTCTTAAATCGTGTATTTAAAATAAAACATCAATAATCTGAAAACATTTTATACTTTTCATACATAATATATGTATTTCATACTTTTACCTTAGATATATGCATTCACTCATTTATATCCTTAATCTCATGTTTGGATACATGCACAAGCCATAAATTCCACCCGCATATGAACAACAACAAAGACCTAAACTAAAATCCAGATGATATTATAGTGAGTTGGATAGGTATGTCATAATCACATTTCAATACAATAACAAAATCAGTCTCGAGTTAATCCCACATCCCAGACCAAAATATATCTTACATTTGAACGAGATCTATTTAATATTTTGTTTGACATATTGCAAATCGTTTATAACTAGCTTTCAAACAATTTCTTTATTACAGTTGAGTTTAAAGTAACATAGTAAAAACCAAGCATTTAAAATGACTACACATATAATGAAGGAAAACGGGGAACATCTATTGTTTCATCAGGATAACATCCAATGTCGTCAAATATTTACTATCCAGGTAATATTAACTAAAGAACTAGTAACTACATATTAATGATTTGTTTTGTTTTAAAACTTGATTTAATTGCATATCCACTTATGTGTTTTTCAATAGACTTGGAAACTCATAACAAAAAGACTAAGCAAGTATCCTATTACTCTCGAAAACTTAAACAACTCATCTCCCTTCTTTCGAAACTTACTGGTTCATCAAAAGTCCAGTTATCTTTTGGAAAAAGCACTTGCTATCGTCATGCCACACATTTGGAATAAAATGGACAAAGAAACATTACCCATCAAGGAATTTCTGAAATGTCGTCAACTGAACTCACACTGGAATCGTCTTGTGGACAACTTATTTCTAGAAAATTTTAATATTTCTAAAGACTACAACAACGTTAAAATCTGCCCTAAAATACAATCAATAGTTCGATACAGTTTTAGTTACCTCCACAACCCAACCAAATCGTTAACAAACTTTCTCGATCATTTCCAGCACACTCATTATGGTCAATTAAGAAGTCCCTTTGTCTGTCCAGAGCTTTCTGTTCACGTTCACACAATCAACTCACACATTAAGCCAGACGAGCAACAGTTTTTGGATCAAATGTCAACCTTATTACAAAAATATGGATTGCACATTCGAGAATTCCATATCGATATTGAAGGTGCTGCATTGATTACAAGAAGTACCACCCTCCAATTTTGGTTAGGACAAATGAAAAATTTAAAACGTTTAAAAATTACCTGTGATAAAATGGCCAGAGATGCTCATCGTCTATCCATAATTCGGTTTCCTAAATTAAATCAGTTAGAATATCTGGAAACAAGTCAACTACCTGCTAACTTTTTTAACAAGTTTATACATCAAAATAGTCAGGTATCTTGGTTGAATATTCGAACATGGGAAGAAAATTACAGCTTTGTACACTGTCTAAACACTCGAATTGAATGTCGAACTTTTTCGAATTTGAAAACATTAGAAATGCGTATATATTCAAGAAACGTTTTTGAAAACCTGGTTTCTCCACTTGTTCAGTTCCCAGTAATTTCCAAGATATCAATATGGTTTGTGTCGTCATTTTCTAACAAAAATTTGGTTCGATTGGATAATATTCGATATTCAGAAATCTTTCAAATGATTCAAAATAAATTTGCTAAGACTCTTGAATACGTATATCTTGAACTGCCTATAGTGTCTAAAGCCAAAAGAGTTCTAAAAGCCCAAAATTATCAAGATTCTCTTATGTATCGACTATATTTGCCAAAATTGAAGGAAATTTGTTTAGTTTTGGGGAACCATACCAGCTTAGATTTTCTATTGCTTATGAAGGACACTCTCGAAATAATTGATTTAGACATACAATATTCAGGGAATGATGATGATAAGGTTAAAATGACAATTTATAGTATTGTTCAGCTACGTGACTATGAAGAAAATATTTGTCACTCAAATATTCCATATTTATTTACTAAACTGAACAAAATTAGGATTCGTGTAAGAGGTGAGGAAAAATTTCAATGTTTTTCTCAAAAGGATTGGACTAGAAGAATATGATCCAATTGATTAGATTACACATTTTGTCTTCGATTATACTAGTTTCTTATACTTGTATCATTTATGTATAACAGTCATGCAATTAGTTAAAGTTGTACTCGTAATTTAAATTTTAAATGCAATCGATTCTTTAAAAAATTAGCACGTTTAGCTAGCAATAAATAAATAGATTGTATGTATATATATATATTTCAGTGTAAATGTATATCTGATCTTTAACACGTTAATTTTGGAATAATTTGTAATAAAAATATACATAACACATTAAGGCACACTTAACATCTATAAAAAAGCGTTTTGACTATACAAATTCTATTCAAATTTGTAATATTTAAGAGTCAATAATTACAATTCAGTCTTGAACATTTTCTTAAATATAATCGTCGTCCCATTCTTAAATCGCTGTATCATTATCCCCACCAATCGTCCTCAGTCACGTCAAACGAAGAAGAAGCTATCTTGAATTTCTGAAACAAAATAACAAAGCTATTATATATTTATACGCATAAAAATTTATGTCTTATTAATTTAATACAATTAACGGTCTACCTTCATTTTATTCATAAAATCCTCATTTTCACAACATTCGTCTTCAATATCCCCAAGATCCCCACCAGCTCCATTACCATCCATTAAAAACTCAGGTACAGATTGATTAACACTTTTCAATGCAAAAATCAAATCCGAATTAAGCTCCTCATCTTTCAATTTATCATAAAAACTTATAGCAGAACCCAGCTCCCCAAATGAATTAGATCTTGCCCTCCCAATACGCTGGATATATTCATTAATATCTTGAGGTAAATCATAATTAATCACAAAACCAATCTCACAAAGATCTGTAAAACCAAAAAAAATGCACACGAAAAATTATTCCATAGTTTTCGAAACACTAAAATAAGTTATCATAAAATTCATAACTAAATATCATTAATTCATGTAATTTTACTTACTGAGCCCTCTTGCAGCAACGGAAGTAGCCACCAAAATCTTAATCCTGCCTTCATTAAAGTCCAATATCGCTTGATCTCTTTCCTCTTGACTTATTTCACTGTGAATAAACCCATTCTTCAAATTTCGAGCTCGATCACTTAGAAATTTAACCACTATATCCACCTTTTCGATTGCATTGCAAAAAACTAGCAGTTTCCCTTCTGAACTCTTTTCAATCAATTCCAACAGTTTATTTGGCTTTTCTACTTCGGAAACAGATAGAATTTCTTGGATAACGTTTGGGGAAGCTCCTCCAATGACCCCAACCACCACAAAGACGAAACCATGTCGAAGATGCTTTTTGGCATAATTTAGAATTTGCTGTGGGAAGGTTGCGCTGAACATTGCTGTTAGACGTTGCTCCTAAAATAAGTTAATTAACAGATTTTACATAAATTATCAATTGACCTTGACATGACTACCTCAATTAAAGTTAGACCTTAATGATTTGGTATATGACTTACTTTAGGTTTCATTTTGTTAATGATCACATTAATTTGTGGAAAGAAATTTTTATTATGCATCTCATCAGCTTCGTCAATCACTAAATATTTCACATTTTGCAGAGAAATCACAGAAAAATCCTCCAAAAGATGGGCCAATCTTCCTGGAGTCGCCACCAAAACGTCAGTCTTTCCAGACTTAAAGATAAAAATAATCACAATCATTGTAACAATTAAAGTGGGTTCTCAGTCTGACAATTTTTTTAAATGATATTAATTAGTTGATTGATATATACCCTTAACTGTTTTAATTCAAAGCCAATGCGATCCCCACCAAACACGGCTAAAGTTGTCACGGATAAATCCTTGGAATACTTGTTGGCGTCATCTCTGATTTGTTCTGCTAATTCTCTCGTTGGAACCAAAATAAGGGCTCTAGGACACGACATGTTTGGAACCCTTCCTCCACCAGTGGCACCCAACCCCAAGGTATCATCATCATCGCCTTTTAAAATCTTGTTTAAAATGGGCAACATAAACGCAGCAGTTTTTCCCGATCCTGTACACGAACAGCACATGAGATCTAAGTTGCCAACAATTTGAGGCATTCCATAGGTCTGCACAGGAGTAGGATCCTTTAAACCCAACAGGTCAATGTTTTCAATAAGTTTGCGGTGTAAACCCAGTCGGGGATCTTGGAAGGTCGTCACTTCTTTCTCATAGTGTCCAAGAATCTGCAAAGTTTAACACAAAAAAATGACGGGTGAATTCTAATAAGTGAAAAAAATATGTAACAAGTACTAATTAATACAATTACCAAATTTAATTGCAAATTTGTAACCTACTTTAATCGTAAACTGATCATCATGATCAATTTCGACCGAATATGTATCGTCCCCAGACATATTTGTTGAAAAACCTTGATTAACTTAAACTATTGCTTTAAAAACCCAAAATTAACTGCTTCGATGATACATTAAATTTAAAATACTTAACGCCAACGCACTTAAGTTAATCAATCGTGAAGGCTGAATACAGAGATCGAGTGGAGGGAGGCACTTTGTCTACTTGTTAGTTTGTGTGAGCCGAGCCTCGTGTGCAGTTTGGTTGGATGTCAGCTGTTGGGATGTTTGTGGCGGATAAAATTTTTGGTAGGAGATTTTTTTTGTGCTTTGACTTTGTGAAGAGAAAAAATTGAGTGCTTAGAAAAACGTGATCGAAATCCACCCCCACATCGCAAATTGCAATCCAAGCAGGTAGACGATTAGACTTTTTTTGTGTACCTGAGATTTTTTGATATTTTGGAGAAGTAGAACAGGTGGTTGAACTACTGAAAAAACTGGAATTAACTCAATTTAACTGTGATACAGTTAATTAGTGCAATTAACTATAAATCATTCCACTAATAAGTCGTTGTGGAGTAGATAGATTGGTTTTCAAGTTGAAGTTTAGCCGGCAAGTTGACACAGATGACAGCTGATTGGTTTTTATGGCAGTGACCGAGTGACCGTGATTAATGGTGGTTGAGAAGCTTAACAGTTGCTAAGGTTTTTTTTTATTTTGTGTCATTAAAACTTGTACTTGTACCACTATAGATAATAGATTAAACTAGTTCTTTAAAAATGAATGATTGCTAATTTGCACTTTTTCCTTTTGTTTTTAGGTTTGGCAAGTTGTAATGAGAAGATTCCTATCAGAACCATTCTAAAAATCTGCGTGACTGGCCATCAGTACAGCACAACCGACTGGTTTACGACGGTTAAAGGTTTGTAATTTAATGACACTTCGATTGAATCAAAATATTTGTATAAGCGTAATTTATATTGGCAATTTTTTTTTGAAGATGAGACGAGTAAACAAGTACAAAAAGGAACCTGAAAGAAACCAGAAAAGGATAACCCAGTTTTTTACAAGGACACAATCTTCCACCGATGGCGGCACCACAACCACATCAACATCAAGCACCCCCACCACCTTGTCAACACCTGTCAGACAAGCCCCCCGTCGTCCACAATGGTCAGACGATGGAGACTACTCCGGAATCGAAGTCCTCACACCTCCACCACCTTCACCAAAACCACTTGTAGATCTCCTCAGTTCCTCCGACGAATCAGACGATGATGACACCACCACCACCAATGGTGGAAGACCTATAGCCAACATTAAAACAGAATTAGAATCACCCAGACTACCTGTACCCTCACAAAGGGAACCTCAGCCATCAACCTCTTCAAATTTCAACAAATCCAGTGATCATCCACCTCCACATTTACCTCCCCCATCAATACTACTCCATCCCCCCGAAGAAAACAGTAATGATAGTAGCCAAACTATATTTTCAATTAACAGTGATCAAGTTCTATCTCAAGAAAATAAGTCTGAAGACTCTGAAGCAGCTTTAATTTTAGAAAATTCCCCTTCCTACAGTCCCCTGGGGGATGATTCATCCGGAGATGAAATTCTTTCCCAAATTGACATCGACGAGGTAATCCGATCATCACAAAGTAGTCTAAATACCACTGAAGAGGTTGACCAAGATAACCAAGTACCCTCTTCACCCCCACACTTATCTACACCCGATAAGGAAAATCACCGCACCTCCAAAACAAGTAATCAGAATCATCTCACCCCCATCATCCCAACAACAAGTGCATCCTTATCCACATCCGCCCACACATTCAAATCTCCATTGAAAAAAGTTTCCCCAAAATCCCAATTAACTAAATACTCACCCATTCGACACCTCAACAAGAAAAAGCGTACAAGTTCAGAAGCCTCTTTGGATAAAATTTCTCCAAAACAATTGTCACGATCACCGTCACCTTCTTCCCAGCAGTCGCCTTCCAAGTATCGCCAAAGTCAAAACCCAGCCAATAGCCAAAGTCCAACAAAAAGAAGACTAGACTTTGGAGGTGCCGGTGCCAGTGCCCCTCCTCCAATATCTGGACAAGCTCGTTACTTTCTCCGAAATTTTCTAACAATTTTAACTGAAGTAGTGTCCGATCCCTTCCACTCCCACCTAATCCACAAAGAGGATCATCACCTAGTCCAGAAATTCCTAACATTATCATTGGACGCCCAACATTTATATGTTCGCCAATTTCAAAGAAAATGGACCTGGCGACCTTTGAACAAGCTGAATAATAAAAATAAAGAGTTACCTTTGGACCTCACTGAATCCTGTGCCGACCTCTGTGACAAAGGTTATCTGGAAAAAATAAGTGTAGAAAACTGTGGCACCATTGAAGACCTTCTAGATATCTTGGATTTAGGAAAGCTGCAAAGTTTAGTGAAGAAAATGAAATTAAATCCTCAGAAGAAAACGAAAGATGGTTTGAAGGACAGCTTGTTAAATATTGGAAAAAATCAGAAAACTTTAACCGGGAAATTATTAACCGGGGAGGAAAATGGCGCTGTTTTGAGGAAACATGCTTTGCAGGAACTTGGACAAGCTTTTAGGGTATCGATGGAAACTAAGTTGGTATTTTCAAGATTATTTCTGTTGCATGCCCCTCCACAATATTGGGAGGTGGAAAACGACCAAGCTAGTAATCAATTATTAATTGTGCTACTTAACCAAATGGGACAGATGGAGTATCCGAATTATAAAATTAAAAAGTGTACCCCAGTTTATGAGACGAGGGATGACCTGATTAGATTTCATGACTGTTTTACATTGCATTCCAATATGGTGGCGTTGGGGGAGGGGAAGGGGTGGGGGGAAATGGTGGAGTTGACGAAGGAGGCGAGGGAGCAATTAAAGTGTATTTTAAATGAGAAGGAGACTCAGGACCATGACAGTGGATTGCCAAGTTTTTTGAGGATTTACACAGCGGGATCGGTACTCACGCATGGGGTGTGGTTGGGAGTGGATAGTTATCAAAAGTTGAGGAGATGGAGGGAGGCGAATGAGGAGATTAGGTTTTTGTTGGGGCAGAATAATTATTTGGGGAATTATAGGGGGAGGTGGTGGGAGAGATTGGTGATTAATTGTGAGAGTCATTTGAGGATGGGGAAGGAGGAGGTGAGGGAGGTGATTTTGGAGGGATTGAGGGATAGAATGTTAAAGGAGCATCATAGGTTTACGCTGAGTCAGAGATTGGAGAAGATTAATGCGGGGTTGGAGAAGAAGGGGAAAGTGAAGCCCAAGCCGAAGCCACCCCCACCAAAGCCAAAGAAGTCAAAGAAGAAGGTGAAGGTGGCGCCAAAAAGGAGGGGCGGGAGGAGGAGGAAGGTTTATGAGGATGAAAGTGAGGAGGAGGATGAAACGGATTTTGAGGAGGAGGATAATGCGGGGGCGGTGGGGGTGGTGGATGATGATTTGGATACCCAAGTGGTTGAGTTGGAGGTGGTGGCGCCGGCTCCAGAGGAGAAAGTGGAGACATTATTTTTAAAGCATGAGATTAAAAGTAGGACGATTACTGGAGAAAAATTGTGAGTTAAATGAATAATTGAAGTTGATTTTTTTTGGAGGGTGGAGGGTAATTAATAGTTTTTGATGTAATTATTTTTGTTTGGATTTTTGAATAGGGATCAGGGACCTGGCGCCATGGGGAAGTCAGTTTTTATCAGTAAACGAGACGCTTCCGGTGGTAATCGGATGGGATCTGTGGAACAATTTGTTATAGATCATTACCTGGATAATGAAGGATACTCTTGTGGGATTCATGGAGAGGGGTCGACGATTGTGACAATTTATGGATTGTTGTTTTGGGATGTGATTTATTGTGACGAGGTGGAAGACGCTTTTCATCATAAATATCAACCGTTTCCGTTGGATATGCATTTTGAGGAGTTTTATGAAAGGAGGAGGGAGTTAATTGACGAGAAGTTGAAGTTGATTAGGGGGATTTTGGGGATGGAGGATTTGATTGGGGTTGTGGAGGAGGTTTGGAGGGAAAATGAGAAAAAATTGAGTGTGGTGAATTGGGGAATGTTTGAGGAGGATGGGGGGTTGGAGAGATTGAAGGGGTTGATGAGGGCGATGGGGAGGGGGATGATTGCAGATTTTTGTGAAAGGTTGGCGAGGAATTATAGACAGTATTGTAGTGGGTTTCCGGATTTGGTGGTTTGGAGGGAGGAGGGGAGTAAAGAGCATTTGGAAGGTGGGGGTGGTAGTGGAGGAGGGTTGGGGAATTGTGAGAATAGTTGTGAATGTAGTCCAGTGGAGGAGAGGAATGGGAGGGTGCTTTTTGTGGAGGTGAAGGGTCCGGGGGATCATTTGTCAGAGAAGCAGCAGCTTTGGTTGGATTTTATGGCGGAGAATGGGATACCTGCGGAGGTTTGTCTTGTGAAAGGTATGGGGATGATGATTTTCTTAGACTGGTTTGGAATATAATTTTACTGATTTAAAATTTGAAAATAATCTTTTAATTGGTTGGTTTATTTTTTTAATTGCAGCTCAGAGCAATAAAAGGATTCGTTTGTGCAAATAAGTGGGAAAAATATACAGGAATCCATTCCATTGTGCTACTTCCATTTGTTCGACAAGGTGGAATTTTTATAACCATTTATGTCAATTTTTAGTCCAATTATCAATACGCTTGAAAAATTACAGTAAAATATATTTAATAAATAGTAAAAATACAAACTATGTAAAATAGACAATGTAAATTAAAATTTCATTGTAAAACTTTTTAAAATTTGTACATTAAGTAATTGTATTAAAAATTAACACTGTAGATTGTATTTGTAACTGACTTTTGTATCAAAATGCCCCAATATTTTTACAGTTTAGTAAATACTTTTAATGAACAATTTTGTACTAATTTGTAATTTGGTTTTTATACTTTTATGATATTTACTATAACTACCTATTATAGTATAGTATTATTTCTCAGAGAAGTTAACCCTTTGACTTTTGTTCAAGTGATTCTTCGGTTGTGATGTAAATATAATTACGAAAAAATGTGTTCTAAATACAAAGAGAGTACCTATGTATGTATATCTATTGTGCTCACATATTTTTTAAAGTGAGTGAATCAGCAAAACAATTGTAATTTTTGGTACAACAAAAAAAATGCAATAAAATCCTCCCAAAAACATGTCAAAATGTTAAGTATTTTGTTGAAAACTTGAGTTTGTTTTTATTGAAATAAACATGTAATTTCCTTAACTGCAATTGTCACCAAATTCATTACACTAGGTATGTAGGCTTAATATGTCAAAATTAATTATTCAAGAGAACTAATCTTGCGTAAACTGGAAAATGTTAAGTTAAAAATAATACATAATTGGTTTTTCAGATAAGTTAAGTGGCGATAATTACGAGTATATTTTTTGTTGACCTGTTGACAAAAATATAGGTCAAGTGTTTATTTTGTTTTTTTCCTGCATTTTATAAAAATGATAAAATATCATTCGATTAGCCACTTAATGATAATCATGATGAGTATGATGGTGTACGTATAACAATATCAAATGATAAGCAATAACAATTAAGAACGGAATTATTCCAAAGTTAAAATTAACCGGAAAAAAAATATACGGT
Source organism: Entomobrya multifasciata (assembly GCA_034693345.1). Lineage (NCBI taxonomy): Eukaryota > Metazoa > Arthropoda > Collembola > Entomobryomorpha > Entomobryidae > Entomobrya > Entomobrya multifasciata. The sequence continues at coordinate 7,507 of JAQFXM010004147.1, read as the reverse complement.
TGGTTTGGATTTTTTAAGTCTATTATCATATTTACTGCGTGTTTTATGAAATGAATTTCCAGGAAAAAAATGTTACGTCAAGTGTTATGTTTTTTTGGTATGGTCATCATTTCACGTTGAAAATATGCATAGGTATTTGTATATTTATGGCTTAACATTAAAATGCAATTAAAAATTAAGCTCAGCATGCATTCCTCCTCTAAGTGTAAAACACAAAGTATTTTAGATGCACGTTCGTGATACACTTGTTTTCCTGTAAAAAGATAGCTTTGTAATGATATATTTTTTCTAATGAATGAACTGAAAAACTACGTTGCGTAAAAAGTTGATAATGTGAAATGTGAACAAGTTTCATTGAATTTCGCAAGTCACTTTTGTCAGAATGAAAGCTAAACAGGTAAACGCAAAATGCAGGCAATTGACAATGAGATGCCCTTTAGCTTCTATCATTTTTCATAGTAAAAGCCATAACGATAGTATATTGACGCTTCACGCTTTTCACTCCGGATTGTCATTCTAATCTGTTTACATTTTTTTCTCCGGATATTTCAAACGTATATATATTTGTTATTGCGTAATTTAGCAAATGCAAACATTTAGTACCTGGTTCCAATTAAATCCAGGTGTAAATACAACAAAAAAAATACCGCACTATACCATGAACATAATATATTGCTATTCAATATCACCATCTTTATAATATGAGCATAATATATGTGGTTGGTGGTGAATGTATATATATGAACTCTCTTTGTTGTAAGATATTTGTAAAGCCACAAGCGTTGGTGGTGTTGCATCTCTATTTTAATTTAAATGACAAAAAGTTTCAAAGTAATTATACGCCGTAGTATCCGTCGTCGTATAATGATGATGATGATGATGAATGACGTGAAAAGAAAATATATTTTGTGTACCTGGTCGGAACGTTTATAGAATAACTTCCATGTAATATGTATTTTCTACCTGAGAAACCAACGCTATTGAGAATACGTGGAAAACAATTATCTTCTGATTTGGTTTACTTTATTATCCAGGATGATTTGTAGATTTGAAGTTAGTCTTGTAAAAGATGTGGAAGTTGCCTGTCCGGTGAAATCAAATTTTTGTGCTAACAATAACAATAGCATGTGTAATTCATATTTCTTTGCTAATTAAGTTAGCTAATGAAAATTATCATAATTACAAAGCTATTTTTTGAAGCAACTCGAACAATACAAATTCTGATTCATCAAGAAAACTAAAATAAATTAGCCTATATATTTTTTAAGGAAAAATTAATTGAATGGGAAACCGCTTGTGTGTAATTGTTATAAGTGCGTGTTGCGGTAGTACATCAAGTTTATGGTCAATATTACCAACCTATCCGAATAAAATTCCCACGGAATTAAGTAATTTTTTACATTATTTTTTTTAAGGTTTGACCATAAAATTGCCTTTCATTTCATGATTTTCTTTTGGAATCAGTTGATAGAAAAGAAATTTCTAACCATCGAAGTCCAGAAAGTCAAAAGCCATGAGACTAGACGGCAAAATTGTAGGAAATGGATGGTCCCCTGGAGACACCGGCGGCACCAACGACTCCAGTGATGGTCACGGTGCTATAAATAATTCATCAAGAAAAAATTCAAACCCGAATATCATCCAATTACAGTGGCGTCCTTCTCGGGATGAAGGTGCTTGGTTAAATGGTCATCATAATGGTAAGCCTAACTTGTTTATTCACACAACACCACTTTAAACTTGTATACTGAAAAATGGGTTCATCTATAAATCAAGTAGCATAAAAATATATATTGCATAGTCATTTTTACATCTATTGTCAATGTCAATAGTACACATTTTAAAGTAGCATGAAAATAGAAGGTGATATTTGAATAGCCCCATTTATAAGTAGTTACCTAAGTATGCAGTTTGTGTTTGCACTTGACTTTGAACTCAGTTTTGTGGTACGAGATGCGTTGCGGTGAAAAGTAAGTCAAGTAGTGATAGAAAATCTGCTGCATTGCAAAAAAAAACTGCGTTGTTACGTTACATGTTAGCATATTTAATTCATGTTTTTGTACGTTGTTACCGAGTAGAGTACGAAGGTGCAAAAAAAATCACAATACAATTCACAAATAATACAATCTGTTGTTTGTCAATCTGACAACCATGATAATGATAAACTCACTCGATTTCGATGTCGATATATGTATATTAGCTCGTTTTATCTCGAGTATAGAATTTGTAGTATATTCGATATACCTGGCTATTTCGGCTTACAATGTCAAAAATATATGTAACATTTTTCGCTTTGAAAGTCTTTAATATTTATTTTACGATTTACAATACGATAAGTAAGATTAGTTAATGTTTTTCTAAATATTTAACATGCATCGTTATTACCACATATTGTACATGAGTACATAGCATAGATAATGAGTTTCCTGGAAATTCATGCTTACATTAGGCTTAGCGAGAAAGATCAGCAAAAAAATAACGTAAGCCATAACGTAACAAAAAAATTATAATAAATTTTCCACCTACAAAAATGCATTTTTAAGAGTCAAGTGGATATTCTGTACTTTTTGTTGTTTCACAATCTATACACAGCAGTAATAGAGATGAAGAGTCAATGAATGGCTGATAAAAACATTCGCACAATAACAATTACGTCATCGTGATTCTTTCGCATTTACAATTTTTTCTGCTTCTTTCATCTTAACTAAGCATTTTTACATCTATGAATATATATATCAAATGAAACTTGTGTTTATGAATAACAAGTGTATATACATACTAGTATGTACTAGATTGGCTTAAGCATGCTTGCAGCTTATATTAGTAACTGACCTAACCATTCATTAATTTTTTTGGTAATAATAAAAATTCGTAAATGTTCCTTCGTCACATAGCTAGTCTTATAATATGCTTAGTTGGTAAAATTGGATGACATAATTTGAGCTAAGAAGCGCATATACTTTGATGAATCTCGCTGGTTGAATGAAGTTGTTTTTCCAGCAAAGTTTGATGTTTCATTAATTTTTATCGTTTCGTTTACTTTCGTCTTAATATTGGCATCTGGCTTTTTTCCATGAAATTCAGTAAATAAAACCGCATTCCATTTTAACTCAAGTGCAAATTTTAGTGACAAAATTGCTACCATCTCAAACGTTTTGCTAACCGCAGCTTGAGTTAAGCTTACTTTCTTTACAGATAGCTTTTATTAAAAAATGCATTAGGTACTATATAGTATTTATGTGGTGGCTTGTCTGCTGCTTTTCCGTTACATGCAAACTTACATCAAAAGATTTTTTTTCTACTTTGAATGCTTTAGGTTATAGCTTTAAGTCAAGATTTAACTCTGGACTCAGATTTAATAGTTCTGTCTGTGACTCATATATAAAGTCATAACGATTTCAATATAAAAGTAAATTAGGATGACAAATTTTCTTCTTTGTTAAAATTTTTTATCCCCCTATTCCATGTGCGCCTTTTCTAAGTGCTTGAAAGATTAGTCATCCATTTCATGGAAAACGTTTTTTAGGTTTTCACTTGCTTTCCAGTCTGCATTCAAGCATACCAGAAACCACACTTTATCTTCAAATAATATATTTGGGGTAATAACACATTTGCTTTGCACAAAAATTAATCAAAATTCAATGAAATTGGTAATACAACCAGTTAGTCAAATAGTAAAATAAGTTAGTTTATTTTATTGACTGATTTGTATTGTTTATTTAACGGTGGTGAAAACGACAAAAAAAGCATCATTTAAACAAACATGTAATCGTATAAAAAGAGCTTTACTAAACGAGGTTATCATCAGTTTCGATTACGACCCTGAGTTAAATTAATTAACATTTAAACAAAAATCGTTTAAAATTAAATGTGCATATTTTTGGAAATAGGGAACTGGTCAGTTAATGAATTAAACTTACTGTTTTTTTTTTGATAAATGATAACTTGACAATTAAAAAAAGAGAAATCATTAAAATATTGACTGGACTCAATTAATTTTGAATAATTCACAGGAAAAATGGACGGAGCACCAGGTGGACCATTACGACAATCCGACATTCACAATCTTCAACTTGTCCATGGCCTTAACACCGTACAAACCGGGAAGAAACGTTCCTGGTACCATGTCCTCCTCGCCGCCCTCCTCCACCCATTTAATATCCTCCTCACCTTACTTGCCATCAGCAGTGGGGCAACTCAAGAATGGGAAACCATGGGAATAATGTTTTTCATGGTATTCCTCTCAACATTTCTCCGCTTCTACCAAGAATGGAAATCCGAAATAGCGGTCAAATCCCTCCTAAAATTTGTCGCTACGAAGGTCACCGTCATCCGGGATAACCTAGAAATGAGCGTGCCTTCCACCCAGCTTGTACCTGGAGACTGGGTAAAACTATTTCCCGGAGATTTGGTACCAGCAGATGTGGAAGTTATAGATGCCAAGGATTTCCACGTTAGTCAAGCCGCTTTAACAGGAGAAGCAATTCCAATGCCAAAACATAGATATTTGGGAGGCAGTGTTGGTTCCCTCCGTGGGGACACCCCACCAAGGAATGCCTCCTTCACGACAAATTCCTCCTCCACAGAAAGGATTTTAATAACTGACAAGAAACCCACCTCCAAAGTTCGAAATTTTTTCAGATCAATCTTTGGACTTCCGGTATATTCGGATAAGAGTAGTATTGGAGGGGATGGGGTGGAGGGTGGAGGTCCTCCACAAAGTGACTTGGATAGGGTTGACCTCTGTTTCATGGGCTCTGCTGTAGTATCCGGAACATCCACTTGTCGTGTGATTCATACCGGGGGTCAAACACATTTTGGAAGGTTGGCTGGAGAATTGGCGAAGAGGCGACCTGTCAATGCTTTCCAGTTGGGAGTGAGGAGGATCTCGTGGATATTTTTTTTGACGATGTTGCTAATGATCCCACCTGTTTTACTGATGCAGGGATTGATTGTGAGGGAGGGATGGGATAACGCTTTTATTTTTGCTTTGGCTGTGGCCGTTGGTAAAAATACATAAATAATTTTGAATACATTTAAAAATTAAATTATTCGGGTGACTCTGACCATTAATAATTTTTCTAAAGGATTGACACCTGAAATGCTTCCCATGATTGTCAGCACCACACTTGCCAAAGGCGCTGTAGAAATGTCCAGGAAAAAATGCATTGTCAAGCATCTCGATGCCATAATCAACATGGGTGGTATTGACATTCTCTGCACGGATAAGACTGGTACCCTTACAAAAAGTGAGGTCACTTTGAATCGGTATGTGAATCGCAGAGGTAGCACTTCTTCGGTTCCCTTATTTCTGGGATATCTTAACAGCCATTTCCAGTCTGTTCAACAGAATCCATTGGATGCTGCTATTAATGCATTTTTCGCTGCGGATAAAAAGGAGGCTGCGATTTTTAAGGGATTTAAAAGTTATTTGGGGGTGAATTCTATACAGGACAAGTTTCGGTTGGTTGATGAAATTCCCTTTGATTTTGTGAGAAGACGAATGTCGGTGATTCTTCAGGAAAATAGGGAGGGTCACCAGGATAATAGGATATTAATTTGTAAGGGGGCTGTGGAGGAGATTCTTCAAAAGTGTACGAAGATTACAGTGACAAATGAAGCTATGGGGAGTGAAGATTTGTCAAATGTTTATAATGTTGTGAGGGAGGAGGTGGATTTGGAGGAGATGACGGAGGGGATTGCGGGGGATTTGCAGAGGTTGAATGAGGATTTGAGTGAGGATGGATTGAGGGTGATTGCTGTGGCGTTTAAGAAGGTGCCGGTGGTGCCAGTGCCATCGGAGGAGTCTGGGGAAAATGAAGAGGTGGTGGAGTACTCAGTTGATGATGAGGAGGGATTGACCTTCGTGGGGTACTTGGCTTTTCTGGATCCACCAAAGGAAAGTAGCAGGGAGGCCATAAAGAATTTATTGGAGCATAACGTTTCAGTGAAGGTCCTCACTGGGGATAGCCCACTGGTCTGTAAAAAGATTTGTTCGGAGATTGGACTTCCAGTGGATAAGGTGGTGACTGGGAAGGATATCCTGAAAATTTGTGGAGGAACTAGTAATCCTGAGAAATTGAGGCAGGTTGCTGAGGAATGTTCAATTTTTGCCAAGTTGACCCCAATTCAGAAGTCGGATATTGTGAGGGCGTTGAAAATGAATGGTCACATTGTTGGATTTTTGGGGGATGGTATCAATGATGCTCCAGCTTTGACTGAGGCTGATTGTGGGATTAGCGTGGATAGTGGGGCGGATATTTGTAAGGAATCGGCGGATATCATTCTTTTGGAAAAGGATATCACTGTGGTGGTCGACTCCGTGGTGACTGGAAGGGTGACATATGGCAACACTTTGAAATACATTGTTATGGCAATTTCTAGTAATTTTGGTAATGTATTTAGTATTCTAGCTGCTTCAGCCTGGTTACCATTTCAACCAATGGCAAGTCTTCACATTTTAGTGCAAAATTTATTGTATGACATTAGCCAAATTGCGATACCTTGGGATCATATGGATCCCGAGTTTCTTCTGGTGCCACATCGGTGGTCTATGAAAAGCGTTTTGAAATTTATGGTTATGATTGGTCCATGGTCGAGTGTATTTGATATTGCTACGTTTTTGTACATGTGGTTCTATTTTGATATCAAGACAAATGATGATCCAGAACAGGTTAAGGTTTTCCAAACTGCGTGGTTTACGGTGGGGCTTTTAACGCAGACGCTGATTGTTCATATGATTAGAACACCGAAAATACCTTTTATTCAAAGCTGGGCTTCACTTCCCGTTGTGACGATGACGGTGGTTATTATGGGGATGGGGTTGGCTATCCCGTATATTCCGGGGGTGAGTGGGTGGCTTCAAATGAGTCATTTGCCGTGGCAGGTTTATCCGTTTTTGGTGGTTTTGTTGCTGGCGTATTGTGTTGCGGCTCAGTTGGCTAAAGTGATTTATTTAAAGTTGTTTAAAGAATGGTATTAGAAAATATTAGTTAGTTTGAAAACATGGGGAAGAATACATTTTTGTAAATAGTATTTTATTTAGTAAAGGACCACTTGCGTTAAGGGCCTTTTTTGGGCTAAATTTAAAAAAATCTTTTATTCCCCAGTTTTGTAAAGCTAATCAAGTGAATTACTCCTGTGAAGGTTTCAGCTCAAATGGACCACCCTAACCAAAGTTATGGGGTGCCAAAGTTTGACATGCCAAAAAGTCAAAATTCCATGCTCATGTATTTTGAAAATTCGTAACTTTCGAATGCAGCGACAAAAAGCTATGAACAAGGTATCATTCTCTTGCCAAACACTTGTGCTTTGCTACAGGCATAAATCTGGCTGTATTGTCAGTGCCAGATTCAAAATCTAATGAAAAACATTGATCAATGCCACGAAAAATCATGCGATTTTTTATTCACGTGACATTGGTTCGTAAATGTGACTACATTACGGATGGTGTCCTATACCAAAATAATCCCCTTTACCTCCTCTATCATTGGTGTTGTACCCTTAA
>JAQFXM010004146.1:0-17974 GCA_034693345.1 Entomobrya multifasciata | reverse complement strand
ATTATTTTCAGGGGGTTTTATTGGGGTTAAAAGGGGGTAAACCAATGCATTTAAGACGCATGACAATTATTTTCCCATAAATAAATTGTATATGAGGTCAGGTAAATCAGGCAAGCAAGCACGCATGCATGTATACATGTCATCAAGTTACAAGTTACCACCTACACCTTTCAGCATAAAATTAACAGGCTTACAGGCAAGCAATAAAATACAAAATATGAAGATGGGAAATTCTAAATTTATTATAAAAACAGCTGAATGAACCAAAGTTGAGATTCAAGTAATGAAGCGAAACAAAGTTTGCTAATTTAGTGAAATTGAAAAAAAGAACATAACAAACCGTTTACCCGTTTGGTTCAGTAGAATTCAATTTCAATAAAATATTAGAAGAATACTTAAGCATTTAAATTGATTTGAGCGTAATAAATGCCAATTTATGCAAAAATTGTAAAGTTTTACTTGTCGTTTCGTTCCAACAAATTTTGAAAAGCTCATTCGACTTTAAAACGTTCATAAAATGTGCGAAAAAAACATTTGTGTAATATAATAAATTATTTTGCTAATTAATTACCACCCTCTCATCGTATCCACGTAAAATAAATGAGAACACGTTTCTTCTTCGTGTCACGCTATGGCAACATTTTACTCGTATTTTCTTTAATATTCATCTGCTTGCCTCCTAGTAACTTATATTTTTCTCCGCCTAGACCTCCTCCTCCTTCCCCTTTGCGAATAACAACTAATAAATAAATTTGACAATCGCCAACCCAAAATTCATTCATAGATTTGGGGAATTAAAAGTAAAGAATAAAGTAGTAAAGGTATTTCTGAACAAAACGAATCACACTTTTATACAAAATTTACTTCAAAGTTCATTTTTATAAATGGTGAAATGACAAATGAATCCACATTGCTTTAAAAATTAGTTAATATCTACAATTCCATTGTTCAAAGTCAAATTCAAATGGAGTGAGAATCTCAAAGAATATATACTTATTTTAAAGTGTTTTGTTAAGATTTTTATTCTGTCTATTTCTTTCGTATCTTTTGATTAATTTGCATTTTTGCATTAATTTACACTTGAATCATTATCATATCATCTTTTTTCTTTTCTTCTCTTTTTGTTGTATTGAATAATTTGTTAAGGAAAAAAGAGTTATTTATTCGGATTCAAGCTATTTAGTAGATTATTTACACATCATTATTCAGTAATTTAGTTAGTATACTGGCACGAGTGCCATACCAAAAAAATGGACAAAACGATAAACCTACCACAGCGATTCTACTAAATATCTTGATTAGTGTGTTGTGTATATTTGTGTGTGGTTTGGTAGGAATACTTTAATCAAATAAATTATAGTTAATAAATTAAATTAATTATTTTCTGAATTTTTACATTTTTGTGCATTTTTCATTCTATTTTGTTATACGAAAATATATTAGGGAACAATATATGTATTCACTTTTGAGTTTGCTTGCGTGATTTACAAATTCGAAAACAATTTTCAATTGAATAATTTACAATAAATTGCAAGGAGAAATTAAATAATTCATTAATTTTCTATCATTTTTATTTTTGTTTGAAAATTATGTAGCGAGCTTTTTCATACAACAATGATGACTAATTCAGGTAACTCGGCCAGGCCACTTAAAATATAAGTGTTTATGATATCATCCTTCTTCTTCTTTTAATTAATATAAAAACGACTTGACATTTCTTAGAATTGGTAAGGTAGAAAAATTTCAAATTTTATTTATTATAAAAAACTAAAACAGGAAAACTGAATACAATTATTTTGTGAGGGTGGTGGGGGACGATAGAAAACAAAGAAGATACCAGAAATATTTTAAAGTGTGTCTTCATTTTAAAATTTTAAAAGTATTATTTATTTTGTACATATTTTTTAACCCATGTAGATTTTTAAGTGAGCCGAGAACAAAGTACCTAAAAACCTATTCAATGTCCACATTTTTTGCTGGTTATGATTATGGCCAATTCTTGTAATTGTAATTGCTTTTGAATGGGTTAAAACAGGTAATTTCTCTCTGTCTTCTTGCTCATGTACCGACCGACACACCGGCATGGCGTGAAGTATGAAGACATGCCATGATGAAAAAATGAAGAAGAAAAAAATAGGTGAAAAAACATGAATGGTTGGGATGGGATGTCGACGAGAAGAAGAGAAAAAAAGTTGACTTTTGACTTGACTTGTAACGTTACGCTGTAAGCTATGCGGTTGGATTTTTAGTAATTTTTTGCAGGTGTGCTTAGGTGTTTTCAGGTTTGAAAGGTGAAGAGAAAAAAATGATGACGAAATCTATGAAACATTTGTGTTTTGTATTTTTTCGGATAAACAACCGAACGCTCTGTGTTTTTTTTTGGGTAAGCTTGGGATTTTTATGAATGAATTAGCTTCAAAGAAAATTAGAAAAGCTGTATTAAATTGAAAGCTTGTTTACTTGTAATGTTCACTTGACTTGCCTTGCTATTTAACTGATAAATGAATAAAGCATCCCGAATATTTAATGAAGGAATGAGCGACCGCCCACGCAAAAATAAAATGAGACATGATCACAATAAATTAAGTTTTGAAGTAAGTATACTCATTATCTTTTTATTGAAATGGAATAAAATACATAAAGAAAGAAGAATCTTGAATACATTGTTTGTAAATTTAAACGTGTGTCAGTTTAAAAAAATGACAGACACATTTCACATGATCTTTCAGGTAAATGATAAGTTAAATGTATTTTATTAGAGTCACAAACCAAGGAATTGTGACTGTCCAGTTTTTGAGGTTTTACCTTTTAAAATTCACTAAATTATGGATTCATTAATTTCTCTATTTGAAATAAATATTAACCAAAGCGTAGTTGAGTATGAATGGAAGCATTAAGAGTCAAAAAATTGTCAATTTTGAAAAATTTGGTTCTGAATTTAATATAATATTCTTATCAGTATCTATTATTATAAATGTACTATTAAGCAGGTGAATTATATGTTTGTATATGAATTAGAGTGTTGCTGCAGAAATTGAATTCAATTTGATATTTTAATTGTTTATTAAAAAGCCAAAAGATTTTTGAAGAAGAAGAATATTAAATGTCTATATCCCGATCTTCATATTTTATCCTAGTTAATCATAGTTTAGTGTATAAACAAAAGACTAAATAAATTTACTTCGAAATGATAAAAAATAAGGAAATATTTAGGAATAGAAGTCATAGTATATATTTACGTGTTGCCAGATGTCAAATCTCGTTGCTGATGCATTTTTATGATTTTCTTGGAAAAGTGGTCAAACTAGATAAATGTACACTTTGACTCTGTATTAAATTTAAATTAATTTGTAAACAAAAACAACTAACGTGTGCAAAACAATATAAAGATAACCATAGTTATACTGTTGCACACTAAAAGAGCACGTGAAGTTTTCAGCAATTAAGATTTGTGCGTACTCAAAACAATAAAAATCCGTTTTTTATTATTAAGTAATGTTCCTGTTTGCTTCATTCTGAATTCGTTTACTTCTTAAAAAAAATACCGGAGTTAATCTGAAATAAAGTGACAGCTTTGCAACACCAAAAAATGTTATTGCGCTTGACATCAGCATTCTAGGCAACATATCAGATGTTATTTTTGTAAATTAAAAAGTAAAATGAAGTGGAATTTTGGAACGTGTTAAGTATAACTCATCTAGTATTTGATTGAATTCTATCAACAACTCACGGTATGCATACAAATTAAAGGGAATAAAAGTAAATATGTTACGACAATATTTTGCTGTAGTTTAAAATGCAGAATGGTCATGCTACTTTTATATTACGATGGGTACAATGATGAGTCACAATCACGTGAAATTTGATCGGAATTAGTTTAATTGGCTGCGATTCAAATCGAAATGCAAATTATTATTACAACAAAAATATGAAAAATATATACCAGTTATTAAAAAAATATTGGCAAGTTTTTCTAGCTGGTATTTGAAGATTTAGAAGGCCACAAAAGAGACATCAATAAATTTATCATTCAAGATTCCAGCACTTGTTGATAATCATTTGAAATTTTAATCATCATCAATTACACATCAGTAAATATCGAAGTATAGGAAAACAAAATATTCTTTAGAATGTAAAAATACAGAATTTTTTACTCACATTTTATAAATCGGCGTGTGTGTCAAAGTTAATATGTTTAGCTTGTAAATAAAAAATGTACGTATATTAATACAAAATGTGTTCTTGTGCCATACAAATCGAAAAACCGCACAAGAATATTATATTCTGATAAAAACCCATTAGACATCGACATCATCTCTAAAATCTCCGAATAAGATTACCTGTTTTACTTGGACATGTACACACACATACAAATAGATGACGAAAATGTGACCCAACAACAACATAAAATTTTATGACCATAATTTTTTCTAAAATTGAAAATAAATATGCACATCATATCATCATCGTTGTGAAGAAAATGAACCTAATTTTCGTTAACCCTTTTATAACACGATACCATATATCTTTTGGCCAAAACCACCAAGGAAGCATCAGGTAAGCATTTAAAAGTTTCAATATCTTTTACACTTGACTCAGCTTTTTTACGAATTGGTATTCCTAAAACAAAAAAGTGATGCGGTTATTTTGCCTTTATTTTCTGTGCCAAAATGAAAACAAACGTTATCACAGATTTTTCAGTAAGAGCTCATCGGCCAATTTTGATCGTCCAACATCTAATTGTGGATGCACCTAATTCAAATAAGTTAATCCTATGAAAATCTTTGTTTGGTGCCGAGTAGGAAAAATTTATCAACAATAATTAGTTCATTCGGAATAACCACCTACGAAATTGACATGTACGTTAATAAATTGCTTTGGAATGTAGTTTTGAATTAATTAATGTTTAATTAAATTTCGGAAATTTTGACTATGACACATTTTTAAATACCCCAATTTAAAAAAATATTTCTGATAAGTAATCCAGTGTTGGATATGAAATATCGTTAAACCCAAGACGGTTTTAATTAAGAAAACAAATTCCAAAGTTTCGAAATCAAATTTTAGCTTATGAGCTCTTACTGATTGTCAATTTTTGAATACCAAGCACACTTTTCTATGCTTTCCTTACTCAGTATCGTCACCCAAAGAGTAAAAGAAGAAACTACTTTTGCCACCAAAGATGATGTTTTCCTTACAACTTTTGCTTCTGATTCTGTAGCCATGCTTCTAGCCATTTTTCACCGTCCTCGTAATAAATTCAATTGACTGTACGTACAGGAGTGAGAAAGCCACCCAAGTAAAAAATTATAAATTATTTAAAGAGATTAGCACATTTTGTGTGCAAAAAAATAGTTATATAGTATGCATATATTGTATAAGAACATTTAAATTTTAAGCTGACTTGCTTAAGGCGTTTTTAATAAAAATATATTTGCCAAAAGTTGGATTAAAGTTAAGGAACACTGAGTTATAACGTTTTTAGTATAATGCATACATGTTCTTTTTTTCTCTGGTGCAAAAAAATGCAATATAGATAAGCAGAGAATATACGATTTCCATTCATTTTGAAAAACCCGATCGGCCAAAGTAAAAGAATAAGAAAAAAACATTTGTATTTTGGACATAATGTCTAGCTATTATTATGCATTTATCAAGTTTATTTGACAGCGTCACAAAAAGAGATGCAAATTATTATGCAATTGTCTTTTTATATTGTTGAGTTTTTCTATTGTGATAAACACGCTAAATACATTGGTTGCTTTGGTGAGTGAGGGACAATGAAAAGAAAAAACAAAAAAGTAAAGTGGATTTTTTAGAAGATGAAGTTTATGGCAGACATTAAACTAAGTAGTTTTAGATAATATGAATGAATGAGTACGATGGCTAGAAAGGGGAATGAATGAGAAATAAATTTGAAAAGAGAGAGAGAAAATAAAAACAAAACATGGTATTATGTAGAAGAAAGCCGTAGGAAAGAGGCTTTTGATATTGTTTGAATTTTGAGTTGACTTTTATTGCAAAAAAACTTGTATCTAAGTTGATTTTTGCACTTGCATTGTTAATTGAGATCTTTGAATTTAATATGGTTTCACTAGAGCAACACATGGACCTCCAACAAAGTGTATTGTCAGATGAAGTATTGGAGTTTTTTGCATGAAAGTTTGTACGAATAATGTTCAAAGTTCACTAATACACGGGGCGATATCTTTGATTCGTTGGTGGATTGTTCATTTTTCTTGAGTTTGTTAACGCCATTCAAAATATTGATCCTTTCTGATCAATAACTAGGAAGGTAGTAGATTCGTATCTCTTCCAGGAGCTAATTCTAACTAAGAGAAAAAAGTAAAAGTAAATTAGTATGAAAAATATAATATGCGTAGTTCTGAACTAAAAATGAATCATTAAAAATGAATTTTTCACTATTTAAATCGATTTATCCTATACATACATATTTAGGGAAGGTATCAAGATTTTATCAATTCAAGTGGGTTTAATTATTTCAATCTTGGTTGGGTTTTGATTTTAAAGTATCCAATTCTTGGAAGGAAAATTTAATTACACACACATATCAAAACTAAAACTAGATACATTATTGTTTGCCAGGAGCATTTATGTAAATTTTGAAATCAAAAACTTTTGACACAATACTAGTATATAGCAGTAATTACACTAATTTCGTGTTCGTTTTATGACTTACCTAGGTTGAAAAGGTTTTTTAAAAATGCTAAATTTACACTATGAAAACCGAAAGATTTTCCCTACGTAAAAAACAATAACACCGATAACTTTGATATCCTATTAATTTTATTTTTTTAGTAATGCACCAGTTAACCTAACCACTGATTTTAAGTCTGTCTTTTTTATACTTTTAATATTTTGACAAATAAAGTTAAGTCTAATACCAAAAAATTAAAGATACTGCAACTTGCAACTACGATACAGCATCATGTACCAGACTGCTTGTCAATAACTTCAACTGTACACAAAGCCATTTAACATTACTCATCCTTCATCATCATCATCATAAAATCGTCAGTAAACAAATAAATTTTAATGTGTCCACTTAATCAATACGTTTACATTTAGTAGCCGTTCCACTACAGTCGAATTCATGCACACTATATTTTTCGCCATACAGTCAAAAAGCGTAAACACAAACATGAATGTATGTACCTATGTACATACTTACGATTAGTTTATTAGCTTTAGTCATAAATAATCACCATTTTACCGTGTCGTCGTGCTTCTTGGCGATGATATGAAATGAGTCTTGACTTGTACTTGGCTTAAAAACTTACTTTGTCTTATGAATAATATTTTAGTATTTTGGCTGCTGGTAAAACATTTTTATTTCGTGAACATTATATCATCATCCTATCATCCTCTACTAATTTGGTGAAAAGAAAGGGTTACTTGCTTAATATTTTCTTTTACTTTTTCTCTTCTGTAAATAAATTCATCTTTTTTATCCAATCATCTATCCAATTCACCAAAGTAATAATAAAAATCCACACAGATACATAGTCCCCATCATACACCATTCATTTCTTAAAACATTATTATTAGTTAACAATTTTTTATTGCCACCACCACCACTCATCAAGCTAGTCGTGTAGCGTAAGTCCTACGAACGAACGAACGTAGCACAAGTCAAATACACATAATAACAGTTAAACATTAAAAATAAGTAGTTATTAGTAAGTATACCTGCCTAAGAGATTCTACTGAAGCGAAGATTTTATTATCGAACCGACCATTCTACAGGAATAAGCCATCATTTTCATGTTCATCAAAATAAATAAATATTTTCTCAAGAGACAAGCACACGACGTAGCACAAGACGTGACGTGACGCAATAATAAAAATCTTTTCTTGGTTGTTTTTCTTACAAGAGAAATTTTTCGAAAATAAAATTTTCTTTCAATATTTTCGAAATGAAAATTCCTTATTTTTTCAACGCAAACATTCTTTTTAACATTTACCTGTAAAAGCAGAGCTACTAGACAACAAGAAGCCAACAAAGTAATAAAACAATTTTTTTACGTTCATTCATGAAAATGTTGGTCAACACACAAAACTTAGTCAGTCAGCCATGTATGTCTGCATGTAAGAAGCAAACAATGTAGTATTTTTTGTTACCTGTTTTTTATTTCTTAGATGTTTTGTTATGTGCGACCCAAAAGACCCTGGTTTACTACTACTCGTGTTTAAAAAAATCAGACTTATGACTTGTATGCATCTTCTGAACAATCCAATCCAACAACCCATTCTTCTTCTCTCAAGATTTTTTCAAGATGATAGTAATCACTTTGGTGAAGACGACGACGATGATGATGATGAATTGAATAATATTACATATCGGAATGCACGCCTCATCATCATCACTATCACCATACATATCGAATAGAGTATATCAAAAAAATTAATATGAATTATATTAATGCGTATTTCTTGTGAATATGGCATGTCATGTTTGTTATCCCGTTCTTGAAAATGCAGTGATGATGAGCTTGCTTTCCTTCTTCCTTACTTCTTGTTGTAAGTGAGGTACAAGAAAAAGGAACGACGGTTAACAGAGATTTAACCCTTTTAACTCTTTAACATCAACACTTGTACGCATATTACGCTGCTGCTGCACTTGACTTTTTTTCTTGATGAATATAAAGTTCAACCTTACGTATTATGATTATGTACAAACATACAATCGTGTAAGGTAAAAAAAAGGTAAGAAAACTCAGGTAGACAATCAGACTGACTTGATAGGATTAAATGACTAGGTATACATATGTATATCTTTTAACATTAAAAAATAGCTGCCTTAAATTCAGCACATTTTCCAGTTATTTCAACAAAGTAGAGCAACAAGAGGGAAAATTACTAAAATGTTTTCTAGATTAGCAGACAATTTTACCTATCTATGAACTCATTTTTTGAAAAAATCCTACTTGAATTTAAAACATACGCTTAGCTATAAAATAAAACTGAAACTAGTGAACTAATCGTAATTATTATACAGTGCAATATAAAGAAAATAAGTAGGATAATCATTTGATAATGACCATTTGATCATCTACGTATTACAATACAATGGCTTGAGGATAAGCCAGTTGAGACTTGTGATTATGTGACGTACAACTTAAGAGAGCAGAGCAGACGAGACCAGCAGAAATGGAAGAAAAAATATAAAGAGGAAAAGTAATATGAACATAAGATAAGCAGACATTCACATTCAAGAGAAGAGAGTGAATCAAGATGCAGAATGAGACGCACTATTTTGCAGATGAGATGATGAAACGAAATGAAAGCTTATCTTCTGGGCTGGTTTGACTTTATTGTGGTCTTACAATTTACTTTCATCAAATCACAGTAGTAATCATAATCGTAATGATATGTAATCTTTGGAAAAAATATATATCGAATGCATATCAATTATTATGAATTTTTCTGGCTGTCTGTAAAATATAATTGCATGAATGCAAATCTATACTTGTCTGAGTAGATATATTTGATTTTAGATGATCGATACCATCTTACGTCAAACAAACAGTGGGTATTTGGCTATGAACTTTTGTGTAGAATTTATATATTTCAGGGAAAAGTGTTATACTTTGGTTTAAAAAAAGATTGACTTTTTCGAAGGTAGTTTCGAGTAAGAATTCAAGTAAATTTATGTCCCAGTGTTCCTAAGTTAAATAATCTTTTTCTTCAACTACAGCAATTTTTAACAAGAATATAGAAAGCAAGCTATTTCTTGAAATTATGTCTCAATATTTATGCTTCTAACTTCTTGAGCATGTAAAAGTCATTCCTGATTCCAGAATTACTAACAAATAGTTCATGATCACGTGTCACTACATATTATGTCTCAAACATAACATAATAGTGATAATCATATCTGATATTACACATTCATGAAAGTAATTTTGGTTCAATTTTGATATAAATGCATATATGGACAGGCATACTACATGACATCGTTATTTAATCGCTACATTAGGGCGTCGTTTATCTGAAATACTAGCAAACCGATGTCGCACACTTATATAGGTTCCACTCTGTTTTCGATATTGCAGTTATTTACAAACGGTACTTACGATTACTTTAAGTTATTCAATTAATTAAAGTTGGAGATTAAAGAGTATATTTAACTCTTTGTTTACTCCTCCAGAAAATGTCAAGTCAATACGTTATAATAAATGGAAAGCTTCGGTGACTTCATATCTATGTAATTTACATTTGGGCTTATCAATTCAGCATAAATATGACTACGACGCGACGAGCTTATCCATCGCAGCTTTACAAACATACCATCAGATATTTAATATATTATTAGATTGCACTTTCATTCAATTTTTGAAAATCAAACAGACCATTCTTTACCGTGACCGTGCACAGTGCCAAATCTTTTAAAATCCTATACAATTTGACCATTTTAAATATACTTAACAAGTAGCATATCTCGAACTAACTGACTTTTCTTATAAGCCTCACTCTCATCAAAATATGCAGATCACATCACCAAAAAGACAGATCGCCACATACATTTTATCAACACAAATCCTTCATAAAATACCACCATCACATCACCGGTCATTATCAATCCCTAGTGCAATGGAAATACGGCAATACAGCAGCAATCTGTCATCATGACTTGATCTGATCTAAACTGACTTTTTGATCTGCTTAAATCCAATCCAACTTACTACGCATATTTTTTTCTTCCCCTTGTTAAAAATCCACTTGGACTTCTTGACTTGTAAAAATGCAGTTGAAAGAAAGAGTTAAATAAGTAGCATCCCATCTTATTATCTAGACTTGACTTGTTGCGTTGTAAGTTTTTCATTCACAAGAAGAAATAAAACTCGAACGTGTAAACTTAAATGTTTCATTCTTAATATTATTATAACAAGTTTACGTAGTTGGTGGTATGGTATATTATATTGGCTTGGCTCTTGGCTATCTAATACCGTATATCTCTGGTATCGTGTCACCAAAATAAGAAGACAAGTCACAAGACTCTCAGCTCAACTCTTTAATGCAACTCGTTGTTAAATAATAGTAAAGTTTTTTTGTGCATTGTGATTTTATTTTACCTTCCGGGCAAAAAAACAACTCATTGTTAAGAAAAGTAGCTGTCTAGCCACATAACTGAAAGATTTTCATTCACAAATTTTTTTCTTCTTCTCAAATTCAACTTATTCTTGTCCCTGAACGAAAGTCCAGTAGAAAAAAAGGATGAGTATTCAAGATAAAGAGATATTGTATATTTTTATCCATTGTCTCCTCACTTTTAGACTACCTTACTTCCTCAAAAGATCGTTTTTTTGTGAATGAAATCTTTTGTTTCGAAATTGTGTGTCCAGTAAACACAGTGATAAAAATATGTATATGCACATATACTTTACAGTTTATCTTGTTGTCAGTTGAGCTCGTGTACATTCAACCAATAAGATACTACGCAGTAGTAGAAAAAGGGTTAAAAGCAAAATTCTGCTTTAAGATAATAAAAAAGGTGTACTTTTTCAAAACACTGATTCATTCACAAAAAGATTTTAAAGTGCTCTCGGATGTTTCAAGCAAGCTTGTAAAGTGTAAAAGTATAATAGCCTTGTTCATTGTCATTTTTCTTTTTAAAATCTTCCTTAAACTTCTCACAGATTTCTAGGCTTCTGTTTCTCTTTTTGTTTCAAGAAAAAAAAAGGTTTTCTATCTTCAAGATGACTTGTGCTACGACCACGATACGATAGATAGAGATGGACACATGGACACGGACACGTGGAGGAAAAAGGAGATTAGGAAGCAAGATAAATAGCAGCACACACTAAAAGTATACTTTATATACAAACTCAGTCAGTATAAAGCCAAAGCCAGTTTTATTTGAGAGAGAGGAAAACCAAGTGTAAAAAGATTTTTTTCTCTTTCTGTATGTCTGGCGAAGTTTATATCTCTGTGTTGTATGAAAGGTTGTGTAAAAATACAGAAAGTAAGGGTTAAAAAGTGACCGATAGCTTTGTAAGTTTATCAGTAAAAGGCTAAGTTCATACCTAGAATACAAATAATATACAGTAAAAGTTTAAGCAGTAAGTAGAGTCGCTTAAGATATTAAACGAAATGTATTTAACCCTTTCTCGTGTCTTTGGCGTATCACCGTATCTACCGTACTGAATGGCTTTTTCCAGATAATATAAAAGTTACAACGTATTGATAATTTCTTTATGGTAACTTTTTACATTTTTACAACTTTTTCTGCTTATTGGACACTTAAATAAGGAATAAAAGCGAAAAAATATTTATTATTATATGACACTCATTCTGAATATACAATAACTACTTACTATTCTTATGCTCATCTCATCTGGAAAGGATTATTATAATAAGTGCGCATACAATATATACTTATCTTAGAGGGAAAAAATCAACTGAAACAAGTTTTCTCCAGAGAGAGAGTGAAACCATTCATTCATTCAAGAAAAAACGAGTGATATTTTTTTTGCTGATGAGCTCTGAAAAAGAAGCTCTTTTGCGTTGTTTGTTGTCCACTACCACCAGTACCAATACCACCAGAAGCATAAACACCAGCTCATTCGATAAAAAAAGAAGGCAGAACAGCAAAATCCAAAAGCCATCATCGGTATATGCAGTGTATATTCATATATGTATATATAAATCTATTATAACATGTATATCGAATGTTTACATTCAAGCTTACTTCAAAAAGAAGATTTCATTCAAGAATTTTTTCTTTCAGAGAAGCAGAAGAAGAAGATGAAGACTACTTGTTGATGTGATGGTGGTGGTTGTGGAATAATAATGTACACTGAGCTGAGGAGTTTTTTAATATATCCATATCTTGTTTATAGCTTGTGGACACATGTTGGTGTGTGTATAGAAATATGAGAACGTTCATAAAAAAACGTTCAAAAATTCTTAAATATTTGACACGTTTCCAATAGAAAACGTTTTATAATTTTTCCAGTCGTGGTCTAAAGATGACCCCTTAAAAATAGATAATAATGCCATTGATAATTTTGATGATGATGACGATATGAAGGTATATCTATCCAAAACCACTTGTTTTTTATAAGAATAATGATATGTATGAAAAATGCACGATGAACCATGAAGAACCAAGAGAGAAGTGATAATCATGAAGAATTTTTTTTATAATGGCAATATAAAATGCAATGTAAAGTTTTTATAAGAAGATGTGAGTCTCAAGAAGAGAGTCAAGTGGCCAGGTTTTGTTGAGGGCGAAAAAAGAAGAGAAGTTGAAGAAAAAAATGTGTGTACTAGTAAACTATGTATGTATGATGATTATGATTATGTATGTGTGTTGTGTATATTGGATTTGTATGTAAAAACGCAAACGGTGGTGGTGGTGGTGGTAGTGGTCATCATCTTATTCGACTTGAAATTTTTTTGTTGTGGGGATGATGACGATGATGGTGATGAAGGTGGCGATAAGAAAGAAAGAAAGACAAGCAGTTTCATTCAAGCCGTTTTTTTGAACGAAGAAGAAGAAGACTTGTTCAATGGATAGTGGTGGTGGTGGTGGTGGAGTGGAGAGTATAATATGCATGTAAGGTTATTGTAGTAAAGTGAGTATTATTATCTGAAGAAGAATAAAGAGAAGAAGAAAAAATCATTTGGTTTGGTTGGATTTTGAAGAGTTTGCAGCAGGCACAGTTGTTATCTGGGAGTCTTCCTGGAATTACAACGAAAAAATAAACAGGGAAGAAGTGAATACTAAATAGAAAGGGAGAAGGGAAGCATGATTGCGAAAATCTAAAGCGAGTTTGTTTCGTAAAGAAAAAAAATATTGACTGATTTTTGAATTTCGAAACTTTTTTTTGAATTCTGAGAAACATTTTATTTCATTTGAAGATTTTTATTTGAAAAAGTTTTTAAGTTATAAAAGTTAATGGTGATTTTTAAAGTATGATTTGTTTATAAAAAAGGTGCTTAAAAACATTTAAAAAAATAAATTGAGAAAAATAATTAGACTATTTGCTGCGCAATTTTTTAATGAAAGATTGTTTTTGAATCAATAAGAAAAATGAATGATACACAAGCAAACAGAGAGTGATTGAGTAAACAAAGAAGAAGTAAAAGCTAGAAAATACTGCGACATAACGAACGTATGTATATGTACACACGCAGACACGCATATGTTTTTTACCCAGATTTAGCAGAAAAGCATCTCAAGAGGTCATTTCACCTTTTTTTAAAATTTCTTAGTAAATAAAAAAATAAGTTTTTATATGTAACTCTATAGTGCAGTGTACCCCGTGACAAGTAAATAGATGACAAGTTTGATTCTTTGTCAAAATAAGATTATCCAGTATAAAAAAATACGACGTAGTAAAAAGCGATACGTTTGATTCATCATCTCGAAATGTGTTGTTGAAGCAAGCTGAATGATTCATTGAAAAAATGGCAAGATAAAGAATTAAAGTCTTTGGCTAAAAAGTTGTCTCATCGTTAATTAGTCTGTTTTAGTCATCATTTCACTGAAAAATTAAACAGCCTCCACATTTGCAAATTTTCTTTTAAAAAAAACTTATAAAAATCAAAACCGTTATTCGCGTGTGGTACTATCGAAAAAAATCTAAAAGATAAGCGGTTGTTTTGACTTACAATTTTTGACATTTCAAAACATTTTTCCTGTTATGTCATAAACGAACACAACAAATCTTTATAAATCTCAAAGGAAATTTATAGAACGTATCAATATCGAACAATATGAGCTTACTTACTCATCATCATCAAATTACTTATCAAAAACCACAACGACATCATCAGAGGATCATCTTTGGCAATGCGCTACAACAAGGAAAAAATATAATAAGCTGATAAACGCCAAGCCAGCCAGCAAAAAGCCAGAGAAAGATGAGCTGTTGATCTGCTTATTTATTTATCAGACAAAAACATAACAAGCAAAACGACACGTTTGTTGTAACTTGTCAAGTCTACTAACTAATAAGTCTTTTGAGTCACAACGCAACCAAAAACGAACGTTCAACAAACAAGAAAAAAAAAGTGTACCAAGTTATCAGGCAGTAAACCAAATCAAACCACAGACATACAGATAGATCACAAATTTGAGATCATACTCGTCGTCATAGTCATATGACAAAATGATAGGAAAAATTATGAAGAGATGATCCGATATACTGGTTTTTAATATGAGATGTGTAATTATGGTTGCCGCAGTGGTGTGTGGTGTCAAGTTTAGTATTGACATGGGTTTCATGGAATGATGTACGTGACAATTGGACAATTTGTTAGTGAAAAGTGAAAATTGATTATAATGTAAAAGTGGGTTGGCTAAAAAATACAAAAAGATAATGTTAATTAGTGAGCTTGTTCTTCTTCGAAGTAGTGTGCTAATCACGGTTAAAGTGGCTAATGAACTATTATAGTTTTAAATGGTGGTGCCATGAGTGGGCACGAGCTTGCCATCGAGGTAATTATGGATAGTAGTGGCAGTTACATGGTCTCTCTTATGGACTCTCTAGAAGACCAGGACCAGATTGTGCCTGACCTTTTAACGCCACATCCAAGTCAACTTGTTTCTGCAGCAGCCATTTTTAGTAGTAGTGCTATAGGAGGTATTGGTGGGGGAGGGATAGGGAGTGGGGGTGGTAGTATTAGTGACAATAGTATTTGTAGTAGTATATCAAGTGGTGGTGGTGGTGGGATATCGAGTGGTGTGGGGTTATCTGCATCAAGCATTCTGGCGAGCCATAATTTTCATTCTGCGACGGCAGAGCAGCAGAGTGGCCTTCCTCCTGCCTCTGGCCAGGGGTCATCCAGTACAACAAGTAGTAATAGTAGTTCTCATCACCAACAAATTGATCAACATCAAATTATTGGATTTGGAGGACCTGCGAGTCAGGTAAAATTTAATATTTTGACTTTTGCGACGATTATATATCAAAGATACAAGCAGATCAATAAAATTGGTTATATACCTAAGCATACAAATGTAATTTAACTGTTCGGGGTTTTAATTAATACTAATACTATACATGTGTATTACGATGTACATATGTAGAAGAATTACGTTTACGTTCATTCATTCATATAGGTGTAGTTTCTATTAAAAAATCTTCTCATTCATGAAATAAAAGTTGGGTTTGGCTTTTGGTTGCGTTGGTGGTGGTTGGGAAAATAGAGGGTGGGGCGGTTTAGGAATGGATCATTATTACGTTTTAGTATTAAAAGTATGTTATGGGGTTTTTGAAGTTGGGGTAGGCTAGGTTATTTTATTAATTCGAGATGTTTGTAAAAACAGGTGTGATGTTATTTTCTGAATGGATGTGCAAAGGGATATTCAACTGAGAAGGGTTAAGTTGGTGTGATTTTATTTCTTGAAATCAGAATTGAGTGGCAGGAATTTATGCATGTATATCTGTCTTTCATTATCATCATTGGACATTCTAGGCATATATCTTGGCTTACGTATTGATGTTCTTAAGGGATATTAATAATCTATGAACGCTGTAGTTCTGCAATATATTTTTATTAGCTTTAAATTATTCACAATTAGTTCCATTTATTTTATTTTTCAAGGAAATTAAGCATATTTCTGGAGTTTTTAGAAATAACTTTCTAATGAAGAATAATGAGAGGAAGTTTATAGTTTATGTTATCTAAGCAAAAACCAGAGACATTGCATAATATTCCATATATATAGTAGTACTATGCTATAATCTTTCTTGCTACTTCCGTTTTGAGGTTCTGATTCGCCTTTTATAAAAAAGGTGGCGACTGGGTTCCTGCTCAAAAAATACATGACTCGGGTTTAGTCAGTTTGTTGATATAGTTGGAAATCTCTAGTTATTTTAGAATTCGTTTTTCCCATGCTGTAATATCGTATTAGACTTAAATCTCAAATGAACTGGGAAATCTATTTGAAATGAGTACATTATCAAGCCAAAAATCCCATATATCACAAAAAGGATTACCTTCAAATTGTTTTTGTGAATGAAAAGGAATTTAGTCGGATATTTTTAAAAACAAAGCAGATGTACTACTGCACTGGTTTTTGACACATGGCATTATTTGATGGTATGTTACATATCACCAATGTATAGTAAATATATTGGTTATAGATTAGATTAAAGTATTTAAACTGACTGACACAATAAACATATTTAACGGTCATACAAATGGCAGGTTGACTTGACTGATAATGTGCTTTGTGGAGTGAAGCCTGGAAACATGAATGAAACTTTTTGAGTGAATGAGAGTGAATGTAGAATATTTTTGTTTGTTTAAGGTATATTTTCATAAAACTGATACACAGAATGTTTGAGTTCCAAAGTTTGTTTAACTTCTGTAAAAAGTACATTTGACTTGAAATATTTGGTTGTGGCAAGCAACCGGGGAAATGTTAAATCTGACTCGACTGCGTGAGAAGTAAAGATAAAAAGTACTGAAATCTGAACGAAAGGGTTAATCCTTCATTCTTCCCTGTTTCAACCTTATATATTGGCTGCTCCATACAATAATCTATTTTAAAAGTTTGATTGATTATATTTTAAGGGTGTCGGGGGATAATAAATGATTTGCTACAATTAGAAACACAAATGATATGAATACATAATTGAGCTACTGTTCATTAGATAATATTCCATATTTTTTCTATTTAAAAAGTACCATTATTTTGATTACATGTTTAACTGACGTCACATTTTAGTCTGGTTGTCTAATCTTCTGTTCCATACTGCCAACGCAAATTCACCTTTTGTCGTTATCGTCATCTCTGAAAACTATGTAGGAGTAAACAAGAAGTACTTGTCTGGCTTTTACCTTTTTTATTAGTTTAGTGCTAAGTGTATTAATGGACTTTTACAATGTTTGCTTGTTATGGGGGTACTGAAGTAACCAAAAAAGGTTTCTTCCGTTGCGACAACAGTAGAAAAAAAGTGACGGAAGTGACTAAAGTACTTAAAATAATGTTGTC
>JAQFXM010004145.1:0-17975 GCA_034693345.1 Entomobrya multifasciata | reverse complement strand
CATTTTTTAGCCATTGATTCAGAAAATTAAGTTAGGAAAACTGAACAAACTTAACTTTTCCAGGTGTCGTGTTATTCTAGGAATGGCTCAATGTAAAACTTTCTTGTTTGAAATATCCAAGTCAGCTTTTGTTGGATTTTAATAATCGTGGACACAATGTGGGCTTGTTAACTTTTTGAATTCCAGAAATAGACTTTCATCATTAAGCGAAAATTCTAGCTAGGCAAACTATTGTAAAATATCATCCAGTGCGCAATTTTTTTTCGTGCTTTGTCAGCATTTTAATTTGACCTTTTACTTAATCCCACACACGTAATACCTGTTTTCGTCATCACCTTTATTTAGATTTCGAAATAACGTCTCGTTTGTGATTTTTCGAAATAATCTTACGAAATGTTTCACTTTTTCAAAACAACTTTTGTGAATGCGATTTTTTACTTGATTTAGATCAAAGATTTGAAATAGAATAAGCGTCATAAAGTGAAAGCTAGTGGCGTGGAACAGCATTTTCCAAATTTTTAATGGTGTTTTTACTTGTTTAGCAGATCATTAAGAAATAATCCGGTAGGATGAAAAGAATTGAGCAATAGAATAAATAGGATGAATCATTGAAATATAATAATCCTGAAAGTTTGTTTTATTTGTTTCGTCGAAGGAGATTTTTTACGAACAAACATGCATACCTTTTTCCGAGTAGTATTAGGAAAGTTAAGGAAATGGTTCGTAATGATTTACATACTATTTCAAAAATGGCAATCGGTAGAACATGCTATCTTTCTGAATCTGGGCATTTATCATTTGCTTGTTTCACGGTGAAAGTTAAAGGGAATATACATGAAAAAGACAACTTTTTCCAACGATTAGATGGAGGCATTCATGAAGCCAATGATTGCATTGCATGAAGGGTACTTTGGGACTAAACGGTTATGTCTAGACAGACAGGGCTAGCCACATAATAGCTAGAAACAATCGACATAGATTGTCTAAATTGTACATCATAATTCCCTGAGTGACAGTGGGTTTACTATGAAAGCAATGATATGATATGAACAACCCCATTTCCAAGTTAGCACGTTTGAAATTGTTAACATGGCCTTGAAATATAATTTTTCATTTCATTGGTATCGGTGTCGGTACTTCACAATTTACTTGATACGGTGTATTTAGAAAACTACTACCTTATGCTTTACTTTTCTTCTCTCTTAGATTTGTTAAGGGTAGATACTAGATACTATGCTGAAAGTTTTATGCCTACATACCAATCAGAGATTTTTTATCCACGTGTAGAATGCATGTATCTGGCTTTTCATTAAACCAAGGAGAAAATCCGCTGGGAATTCCATGCAAATATGAGTGAGAAAGTGATTTCGATTTCCTGGTACGATGAAGACAACAGGTAGAAGTATTTCTCGCAAAATGTTCGATGTGAATATGCTAAACTTTTTTTTCCTAATTTTCTCTTCATATGCTAACAAATTAAAAACCTGGAGGCAGCATCACTTCAATAGCAAATACAGCAAGCTTCGAACAAGTGCACAATAATTGAATACCCTGAATCATCTTTAGCTTCCTAGAAAAAGTAGAAGTACAATTCAAGCAATTTTATTATACATATACCTATGTATGTTTTGATTAGTAAGTTGGGTTACACATTTATGCGTCAGGTAAACTAACCTTGGTAAAATATCGTTCCACTCTACGACGACATATTTTGTGTTATGAAATGAATAAATCTTACTCATCCTTTTAAATGCCTAGTGATCGTTGCTGAGGCATATCTATTTTAGAAAAACAACTTTCTCTCAGATTGTAAAAACATGGAGTAAAGGAATGGTTAAAAAATTTAACATGTCCTATGCTACCACAAGATAGCCATGTATATGTATGGTTTTATTTAGCCTTGTGGTATGTCAATAAATTTCAAGATTTTTAAAGTTCCACTGACAGGACATGCCAAACGTTTGCCTAGCCTGCCACTTTAGACACTTAAGACGATAGCAACAGTCTTAAATGGAAGCATACCTTGAATTATTTGTGGTTTAACAAATTCAAATGATACTTGACTCGTACGTACACGTCCAAGTTGGACTTCATACTCAAAGTGTACAAACAAGACATGCTGTTTCATAACAAAATATTAAATACCATCGGGACAACATGTTCTTTGTACTATTCACATTTAAACTATTCGCAACATGTGCGCTTTCTCTCACCTGCTTTATATGTACTAATTAAGAGTTTGATTTTGCAAACTTGTTCACTCCTAGCTCCTCACTAGTATGCAAGTGGCATGAATGATTATAACCTCGATTAATTTTTTTTCTAATTTGCATAAGACGAGACGTCTAAAAATGAGCGACTTTTTGACGTGTTTGTAAAATTAAGGCAATAAAAAACTTTCTTCTGTGTAAAAAATCATCAGATTCAGATGATACCACATTGATAAGTTCCTTGTCGTATTACAAAACGGTAGCGCGGCGTACCTGTCCACAAAATTTCTCCTTGATATTTATTTTGGTATAACTATTATTAAACAAAGTTGCCCTTTTCATACTGTTCAAAAAGGATTGTTCCTCTGAAATTGCGTAAAAAGTATTACTTAAAGTACTTTAATTCTTGTTGTGCGTTTTTGTTCTAAAACAACTTTGAAGTTGAAGTTTTCAACCCACGACTGCCAAACTTTCGCTAATTCTCTTTTCCATCAAATCGTTTTTGATCCTGGACTCCCTCAGCGTGACTGCTTTAGGTGGGCTGTTATGCTGTCCAGGCACTCAACTATAAAAAGTTGGTGACAAGCACGTGAAACAATTCCCATTTCTTCAACCTACAACATAGACTTTGCTCCTTCCTGTAGCTCATTTCTGACAGCTACGTGAGTTCATTATCAACATGCATAGAGATCAAGTCGCAAGTTATGTCAACAAATATATAATGGAAATATACCATGTAAGATACCAAGAAATTTGATGTAGGTTTTGCCAGTTTTCAACATTTTTCAATTAGGCTTTAACGCGTTCCGCTTGATGAAGACACTATACTTGAACAAGTAGCGCTTGGAATGTTTAAAAGTTAACACCACTACCATACACATTACATGACATTTTCGCTCTAAATAATAAAGCGTTTAGGTTTGAGTCTTGGAAAAACACTGTTGTCAAGCAGGCTGAAGTGTCAGGTAGTAAAAGTTCAGTAACTGCTTGTTGGAGAAAGGCCTTCCTCCTGTAATTTCCTTCCTTTATAAAGGAAACCCTTTTTGTATCCCATTGAGAATTAGAAAGTCGTTTGATGTCATATGAATGCAGGGGGAAATTTTCCTCTTGGTGACTCACGACTTTTATGGGTTATTGTTTTACCGGATGTACGTCATTTTACAAAGATGACACATATATTTACAAAAAGTTCAAAATCATAGTAAACAAATATATTTATATTCTGAGGAAAAAGAGTAAGAGCTTTCCTACATGCAAACTAAGGGTTTCGTGAATCAAGTGAAGGTTATCATAGTATTTAACATGAAGAATAACCGATCAATAGGAAGTTTAAAAATATCCTTTAATGGAGGTAGGTCAGATAACTTCCCAAAGATTATTAAAATCGAAAATTGTATTAGATTGCATTGGTATGCTGCAAAAAATGTGATGTTACGCAATTGAACCTAGATTTGATAGATAAGGAGTGTAATTGTAATGATTTCCTGGTCTAGTTGAACTTTCGTGAGCTGCGTAGCAGTTGAGATTTCCTAGTAATAAAGTTATTATCCAATTGTGGGATAAAAGTATTAAATTCATACCCCATTTCCGGCTTGGGTTATTAAATGGCAAGTTCGGAGCAATTTATTCAGAAACGCTTAGGTGCAAGTGTAGCTTAGGCCTGATGTAGTACAACTTGCAAAAAAATCTTTCAACACCAAACTAAACTATCCTTTTAATAGTCATATTCTACAACAAGCCAAACCGACTGACCCTGCCTGGTTTGTTCGAATTAGAAGTTAATTTTTTGATATTGGTTATAGTTATAATATGTATATGGTATACAAAAAATAGAAAGACATTCCAATCCAATCCTATGAAATGCTTTGGGGTAAAACGAGAAAATTAACGGAAATTATTCTCAGGTATTACAGTAGACGGATATTATTATTCAATAATATAATATATAACGGACATAATCAATTAATTTATGGCTTTTTAATATCCTAAAACTTTACTCTTTAATAAGCTGCTGTAGACCATGTGTGCTCAACAAAATGCCAAGTGTAAATCTGTTACATTTTTCCCGCAGGCCGCAAGTTTTCTATATCCTTTTGAAAGGCTTACTTCATTCAAATTTCAAACAACGTAAAGTTGGAAAATTCTTGAAAGAATAGCCAAAAACCTCATCTCATCATAACAATAATGTTATGATGTACAATGTAGAAAAATTTCTAAAACCAGCTGGTGGCTACATGATGTTAAGAATATTAAGATATTTGATGACGACGATGACTACTGCATAATAAGTTTTGCCATGAGTATGTCAAACAACTCTCGCTGAAGGAAATCCGATATAATAAGTGTTTTCATACCTGCATCTTTATACGTTGTTATACACAATGTTACCTACAAGCTTTCACTTTTATGTAGTTCCAAGGTACAATTTAACCCATTCCTTTCTTCTTTACTTTTCATCTGTAGCTTTCAGAAAGTGTTTATGACTTCACCTCGCCTCGTTGCTAACCTTATCAGTTTTCTACTCACTCGTACTCCTTTCTTCATACCATGTTTTTGAGCAATAAGGGTGCTACATACGATATGCGATATAACTGAGATTGCTTCATAAAACACATGTGATAAAGCAAAAGGAAAAATTGGCGTGGCAAAGAAAGTGTTTTTCATGCTGTTATTCGCATTACACCCACGTAGAAAGTTGAGGAAATGTAGTTTTTACTAAGGCCCTTATTCTTGTTTATGGATTTTGCAAGTTTATATGAGACATGAAAAATGGATGACCTCATGTTTAAAACTGCTGTATCATTCGTTGAAATATTTTCAATGCATAAAAAATGATAAAAAATAGATGTATAGAATTTGTATAGATATTTATGTGTAGATCGACATTTTTTCAAACTAATGAGCTTCACATAAAAAATTCGAAAAGGTTATTCCTTTACATATTTTCTAAACGAAACGATCAAAACACATGCCAAGTTGGAAAACATCACGTGGATGATTGGTTGACATTTTAAATTCGGAACACACACAACCCAAAAAAATAAAGATCTTTGGATTCAATCCCTCAAGTTGTAGTGAAACGTGTTTGTCAGGAAAAGGTTAGATTTTGAAAAATATTGAAAAGCTACCTACATATAACCAGATTTTTGGTCATTATAGGTATGAAATGCAATCTGAATGTCCAAAGTTCATTCATTCTACATACAACATATGCAAGGGAAAGGGTAAGAGTTAGCATTTGCGTTACTAGCTCTATAATTTCATTATATACATAATTTTGTTGAAATTGAAATCTTCTGCTGCGTTGGGTTGTGAGAAATTATTTCTCGTGGTCATCAAAGAATACCACACGTGGAATGTTTTTCTTTTCAAATTTAATGTCAGAGGATGACAGCTTCGTACTATAGCCTTCCGGATGTAACATGCTTCCTTTGGAAATAGTTTTTTCCATCTATATGCCTGAGAAATACTTGGAACAACTCGACGTGATATTTTTGGCAAGATTTAGGGGGAAACAAGAGTAAACTACAAATGTATATTGTTAACTTTATTGTATTTTATTTTACGTCAGCAATCATTCAAACGTCATAATCAGTAGTTGTTACCAATATCACTAGAGTAAAAATATATCCACCATAAACAAGGCAACTTTCTTTATAAAAGCTTTTTCAAGCTGTTCCATCAAAGCAAAATTATGACTTGGGTTAAAAATATCTTATGTATGTCAGTCTGTAAAGTGGTTGTCCTCAAAATTGGAAATCCCATTTTATTTAGAACAAAGAAATCCTTTTAATTTAATTGCGATTGTGTAAGTATCAGGTACAATATGTGAGGTATCGCGTCAAATAAAAACGAAAGAAATATACTTTGACATTTCACTTTAGAGTGTGTTTTTGTCAGAATACCTATGTACATAAACACACGAGGAGAAGTTTGTTGACAAGCTCAACTTGCCTGAAAGACAATTCCTTAGCATGGTGAATGTATTTGGACAGGTGCAAAAAGTACATAGCATAGTGTGCAAATACATATGTATAGTATTAATTTTTCAAAGAAGCTTACAGACAGTCAGCACTTCGCTTTCTTTAGTTTTAGTTTTAACTCATTGTTCATTTCTATTATGAACTATACTAATGCACAGAGTCAAGGAACATATGTAATAAGTTTCGAAACAGGAGAGTGAAAAACTTATTGTCAAGATTTATTGCTCTTTTTTGAGAATGATAAATCATTTCACTTTTAAAAGTACTCTATGTTTAGCCCACACTAAAATTAGTGACAGATGAGGTCGACATTCATTTCAAATGGTGACAGTGTTGTCAGAGAGGTGGTGAAAGTATCTCATGTTTTATGCAAAAAAAATCCTTAAGAAAACTTTGAATCGTTGTACAAATGTTTTTATATGCATGATAGCAAATCTGGAAAAATATTTTGTTTTATTCTGCTATACCTAACTAAATTATATGTATAGTTGATTTTCTATTGCACAGATATAATATATTAGGTGCACATATATTATTTACTTATCGTTAGTACCAAAAAAGCACAGAACAAAAATGAAATACTGACTGCTATTCTTTGTTCAAACAACCAAAACGTAAATTGTAAAAATATTGAATTTTGAAAAGTTTTTCTGTCTCTGTTTGACTTTGATAAAATCAGTGCCACTGTGCAATCCGTCCAACAAATTAGTACATAATAGCTGTGATTACATTTGATTAACGGGAAACTGGTATTGGCAATTAATTTTGATTTGCGGTTACTTCCATCTTGATATTTTAGCTTTGATAATGAATATATAGCCCATACATGTCTTTCATTATTCCTTCCACATAATATTAGTCTTTCCACAAACTAATTACAAACAGCATCAAACAAAAAATCAAAGCAATGTTATGTCGCATGTGGCATACATAAAATGCTGTTAACCACATACATAGGCCCTTCTATTAATCTGGGAAATGTTTGTTTGTGTTTTTGTTACCATCAAATAATTGTTTAAAACCTACTCAGAACAAACGCCCAAATAGGTTCCGAAAATTAAAATGTTTACAATTTGATTATGAAGTTTACAATGAATGCATGCTGTGAGTTGTGTTATGACGGTGAAAATGAAATATTTTAATGATATAAATTAAAGTATTTTTCTGTTAAAACTATATATTTATTTATTCTTTTGAATTTACTGGAACAAGCTTTAAGTCTTAAACAGTAGTATAATAATTAAATATCTATCTAATCTACTCACATTAAAATACACTCTGATCGCTCATGTCAAAGTAATAAATAAAATATAACCGACCCACACGAAATATAATCTATATATAAGTAAATGCTTCATTACACATCGCAAAACTGATTGAGCTAGTTTTTAGGACTGATTTTTCCTTGTACTTCCTATAACGTAGTATAACGAAAAACGTAACACCCATTCCATTACCATTCTTTGGCTTGGCTGAATAATATCGCAATGCTTGAATACTTCTTAACAACTTTCTGCACACAAAGCACAACTACTGCGATGAAAAAAATACTAAAAATATTAAAAAAATTAGCAATTCTGCAAAGTTTTTACTGAAAACATTTTTTTACAAATCAAAACATAATATCGAATTGTTTCAGATACAAATAAAAACAACGGAAATGTACTAATAAATTATGTGAAAGTATTAAAAACAAGAAAATATTCATTATGCATTAAAGGAATCTTTACAAATATACAAAACATAACTTAAAAATAAAATTTGATGGAAAGTCTGTCATTTTATCCGAGTATTATATTTCATACGACATGATTATTGAATAATTTATTCGTTTAGTTACATTCTTTAACGTAATGCGTTGGTAGAAAAGTGCGATTGAAAAAATGTTAACAACAGGTGAATATTTTTAAAGTATTATTGAATAAATGAAGCATGTAGCCAAGGACCAACTGCACTAGTGAACCTTGCCCTTCCAACTTCCTTCATAGTTTTTGCATCAATCACAACCAAAAAGTTTTCTTCCTGATATTTCATTTTTAGCACAGTAAGTAGCAAACCATCATCTTCCGACTTTCCGGTTGGATTTGGAACAAAAACGGGCTCATGTGGTACTTGATCTACTTGACATTTCCATTCCACTGTTTCCTTTGTGTCAACATCAACTTTGATCATTTTATGTGCATAAGGGGAAAACGGACTAATGTAGCTAGATATTCCATAAGTGTATTGGTATTTCTTTCCTTGATATTTTGGATTGATTACGCAAAAATCAAAACCAGGTCCCTTTGTTGTTATTACTTCTGAGGTAAGAAGAATCTTACTTCCTTTCTTGGCTGCACGGATGGTTGTATAGTCGGAAGGTAGATTTTTACTCAATTCTAATACTGCTTCTTTACTTTTTTCACTTGCACCATTTTCAGATGATGAGTCCTCTTTCATCACGTGTACCAAAGGAATAGCAAAACGAACTAGTGTACCTGTCTCAATTCCCTTTCCAATATCTTCCGAACGCATGATGCTGAGATTAAGAGCCGTATTTGTGTCAACATTTGGAAAACTGATTACATCAACGATTATCTGTAAAGATGATAAAAAATCATTATGAGCTCATCTTTTTCCTACAAAAATACCATTTTCATTAGAGCCTTTTAAAAGGAAAGCAGTTTAATTCTCTCTTTTTTCTGTAAACTTGATTTTCTAGTGCTTTCACGTGCACGTTGAGTGTATTCCTATTCTTTAAATAAAAAAGTACGATTTTCCTCTTAACGGAAACTAAACTCTTGGTAAACAAAAATGGTGCACTTACATCGTCTCCATCTTCGTAGGCATTTACAACGGAACTTAAAGCGAAAGTAGTTTCAGCAAAGATTTCAGTCTTCATCACTTTTCCTGTATTTTTGTTGATGAGGTAAAACTTGGTTCCATCGTGAGGTCTCCAGTCCAGCCAGTCTTTGGTACAATAACCTTTTATGTAGGTTGCAGCTAGTTTCATCACGTTAAGAACGACAGGCATTTCCACAAAAATGAGGTAGTTTTTAGTCATGCCAAACGAGCGACAAGGGGAACCACCAAACATCCACCGAGACGGTATAGAGGCAAGATTATGGAATCTATGATCCAGACTTTTACTACTGTTTTGGGACTCCATCTTTTGAATGGTGTAGCGAAATGTTGGGTGCATTGATCCACTGATAATGTACATATCACCGTTATCATCTTTTAATGGAAGGGGACAAAAGGAATTTGCGTTGAATGCTTTAGTTGCATGGATAGATTTCACGGTTTCCACTGTGTCCTCATTTAGCTGGTGAAAGTAACAAGTGTCGCCGGCAATAAAAAGTTCAGTTCCAATTTTGAAGACATGACCAATGCAGTTATCGGTTGGATCAAATGGTCCCTGTATAAGTGCAAGACAAACAATGATTGTTAGACAGCTTTTCTCTTGTTACCTACTAATTGATGTAATTTTAAACTGATCGTTTTTGTCTAAGAGATTTTCTTACGAAAGTGGGTAGAATCTTTGCGAAGAATCCCCTTTTTACGTCAGTGGCTGGAGGTGTTCCAAATTCGCAAGCAATAGGTCGTTGAGCTTTGGTCGCTTTTTTGTAGGCATCGGACTGAAGATATCGAGAAATATGACGCACATTTTTTCCATTTATTTCAAATTTTGATATGACTGCATAACCATCCATCCAGTTCAGTACTGAGCCTTTCTCCAGGTCAAAAAGTCCAGGTGCCGATGCAAAAATTGATCCTTTGAGCCAGTTGGGCATATCACCTGCAAATTTATAAACCATTGTTTCAATTGCCAGAGTATTTTTCATGAAAAAATTATGTACAATCCTATTGTTAGGTAGTTATACAATCCGAATGTGATGATGACAGATGTACGGCATTTCTTTATTGCCTCAACTGTCAACTATATTTGTGCCAAATTAAATCACTGTTATCCTTGTTTAGCCAACGAAGATATAAACAGTAATGATTTTTTTGAAAATGAAATAGAATAAAAATGGAATTTTGCATTTGATGCAATTTAGTATAGTATCCACCAACTGGAATCAGGCAAGATCTGAATTCGAATTCACTTGGCTGTATACATGTGTGTGTATGACTCAATCATTACGATTCAGCTCTCAACGTTTGCAAATTGTATGTATGAGCTTTGCTCAAAAACTCGAAAATCGACTGAGAAATTATGAATTTCAACACTGGAATCTTAGTAATTTTCCCTTCAAAAAAGCATGAAGATCACACTTTTATGCTCCTTTCAAATCAAAATCAATTTGTAATTTACATATACCACATTCTTTGTAACTTTTAACTAACTATTCACTATGAATATATTTACCTGAGATAAGAAACTCATCAGGCACAGGCGATTCTCCAACATTTCTCAAATACCGAGGAACTTCGGTTTCCGCTGCTTCCACATCTAAACTAGGCATTTTGTTGAACTTATTCACACTTTATCACACCACTTTAAAAACATGAAAACCAAAAAGTTATTCGTAAAGATAAGTTATTTTAAAGTTATTTGTTAATTTGGAAAATCCAGTTGCCAAAATATTTGTAATTTTCCTTGGTATTCCACAAAAATTTCAACTAAACTTATCACACTTTTGGAATGACACCAACTGAATGAATAACCTTAACCGTCTGATTGATATTTCAACACTGCTTCTTGTATCTCATTCGCTGACTGACAAAAGCCACATTGTTTACAGTTCACCCCCTGCTATCCTCATACCCCACAACAAACTGCGATTCAATCATCCAGAGATGAAAAAAGGCATCGTGGGAACCCATGCGTAAACTAAAGGGGTCAAATAGATAAGCCACTACATGAATGGCACTAAACGATAATTAATTTACTTAGCCTACAGTATAATGGTTTTATTTTACGTTTACTATGCGATCTTTGTTCACGCAGCAGCAACAAAAGCATAATATATCTACCAAATATGTATCAATGCTATGTTATGATTTGGAAGAAAAGGCAGGCACAATTTGATAAAACTAACCTTGGAGGACCAATGTCCTAAACTGAATCCCATTTGTCTAGCATTTTATTAAAGCATCACTTTTTTATTGTTTTTTGCTGTTCGTTCGTCCCTACTAACAGCAATGGGTTCAAAACATATTTTCGTTATTTGGCGATGCATATAATCTGTACCAAAAATGTATGTATGCACATTATATAGCTTATCTGTCTGTGAACGTGATAGCATTTTTTCAATTGTTGTGTAATAATCATCTCTAAAATTTGGAGATCATATAATACTACTATGACGTTGTTGCCATTATGTTACTGCACTTAGCTTATATAATAGAGATGCAGGGAGAATGCACGAGTAACAATGAAATATTGATGACAACAAGTTATGCTCAAATGCAAACATGCAGGCAAGTATGACTGAATGGCAAAAAAATGACCACAGACTTAGGCTATTAGTCGATTACCATTACTTTAATGCCACGCCAGAGTGACTGTGCCAACAATCATTATAAGGCATCTATGATGGCGTCTCAGATGTAATTCTGAGCTTGCCCTAGAGTGCTTGTTTGTTAACATTTTTATAGACATTTTGTAGTACAGTAACACTAACATTAACATTAAAATACTGCACAGCATGTCAGCAATATGTATCGATATTATAGAGAGGTTTGTGTAGGTCAAATATAGAATTCAAGCTGTCATGAGATGAAAGATAATGGAATTTTGTTTCCCAATTTTTTAATTTCAGTCACGTAAAAAGGGCAAAGATGACTAACATTTTTGATTGTAATTTAAATATGTACATATGTTATATATATACACGCGGTTGTTGACGTATTATAACGAAATTGAACTATGCTTGTTGATATGATTATATATTAGGAAATACAACATCATCTTCTTGAAGGTTAATTTTGATTTGAATGATTTCGAAAACATACCGTACCGTTTTATTATTCACAAGCCATAACTCACTTTTTTCAATAACCAAATCAATTCGATAAATAAAAACAATTCCCATCTTGATTACAAATTTCAAAAGTGTCCATCCAAAATATGTATTTAAAACCATGAATATAAAACTAGCAGAAAATTTCACAAATGACGACCACTAATCAGTAGTGGTAGAATCATAGAATTAAAATAGTGAATCAGTTAAAATACTTCCAACTAATGAGAATAATATAATAGGATTTTTTCGTAGTTTACACTGGATTTTTCCAGAACGGCTGCAGCTGGACATTGTTTCTTTCATTTTTAACTTATAAAAATTTGAGCATTTTAGTTTACAATGCAAAGTATGTAGTAACAAGGAACGGGAACAGATTTTGTTGCAAAAAATGTCTTCAGTGTCAGTTTACATTATATTTGGTATGAGTCATTTTTCCTTTTGAGGTAGGCTTTGATTGCGGTTTGTACGATTTTTAACTTTTCTTCATTTATCATAAGTCATTGTATAACCGATAATATCTATGCATATTTCATATTTATATCATTTATAGGGACTGTGGATTTAACAAAATGTAATCAATTTTTCGTTAATTTTTTCAACATCAATGCACTGGGTTTCCTTGTATGAAAACGACATGACACATAAACCATATTAGGTATTTGTCGCCGGAAGAATAAGTGTTTTAAGAATAATTGCTGAGATTGTAGCGTCTTGAAAATACAACCGTGCGCATCCGCCAAATATAGAAGATAACAAGGTTTAAAATTAGGCATTGAGTTGAGCATAGAGGTCACCTATTTTTTCATGTAAAACCGAGTTTACATTTGACGCTATTAGCCTGTGTAATTAGCCAGACTTCCATACAATACTGACGTAGGTAATTTATTTCTTGTGTTTTGACTTTGACAGAAGAATGAAAGTTAATTGTTATTGCATGTAAATTGTCAAACGAGTCAAGCATACAAAACATTTGTTTTTGTGGGTGTGCTGTGTACCCTTTTACCCAATTAATTCATGACATTCCAAACAAGTCAAATTTATAAACTTGTATTTTAAATTTTCATGTTTACGTTTTAATAAAAATGTATGTCATCAATTTCGACTTTCACAAATTTGAAAAGAAGCAAAATATATTTTTCACATTTTTACTACATGACATGCGTTAATATTTAGATTGTTTCTACTAGGTCAAATGATAATGATAGTAGGTCAGCTAACCCTAAAAGCCCCAAATAACTAAACATAAACATTGTAGTGTACTGACAAATTGTGATCAAAAGTCTATTGTAGCTACTAAATTATTGTTAAAACATTCATTCATGCATCTAAATAACACCAGTCGAACAACAATTAACCACGACGTGAAGTTAGCCAATTTTATTGTGCGGTTATGCAATCATCTTCAGTCATGGAAGCAGTTAGTTGGGCCGGTAACCTATCTTTTCAGGATAACCCATACGCATAATTTGTTTTTATGGTTTTTAGAAGCGCTCTAATGGTTATGATATGATAGATATTGTGCTTCGAGCTATAATATTAGTCTACACTGAAAAACATAGCACAAGTGTGCATGTATCTGATATTCACTACATCTCATCACCAATTATATAACCAAATTGCCTATCGTTAAATTGTATAGCCTGTATGTTATTTGTAATCCTACTTATATATTCCATTTTTGTGCAGTTTCATGGGTT
The DNA here is from genome assembly GCA_034693345.1 of Entomobrya multifasciata. Classification (NCBI taxonomy): domain Eukaryota; kingdom Metazoa; phylum Arthropoda; class Collembola; order Entomobryomorpha; family Entomobryidae; genus Entomobrya; species Entomobrya multifasciata. The sequence continues at coordinate 4,134 of JAQFXM010004145.1, read as the reverse complement.
ATCAATGCATAAATCAGTTTAAAAAATTCAACTTGATTTGTTGTCAGTCCAGCCTAGTTTTTAGAGGCGAATACTCCTCCGATATAATTTGATAGACAAAATGTGTATCTAATTAACATTGGACGGTCGTTACACTTTGGCCGCTAAACACTAAAGATGCAGCTTCTTGAACTTGAGCAATGAAAGTAATGGATGGGTATAATATAGTGGATATGGTCAAGAAAAACCTTTACGTATATAGTTCCAATTAAATTGTGTTAATGTACACTTCATTGTAAAAAAATCCTTAACAATTAAAAGCGAGTGCAAACTTTGCAAACAAAGGTATTTATATTTTTGACAGCATAGGGCAATTAAACCATCTTAAATAACTTAGTGGAAGGGGTTTGGACTGCGGGTTGATGGTACAGAACAGAACACACACATCGTTAATTGTCTGTTCTTCTGTAATGTTAAAAATGAGGATCGTTTGTTGAAAAAATACAGTAATTAAAAACAGAGAGTAATCTTGCGATTTCATGTAGGATAAATCACCGTTGAAAATGTTCAATCAATGTTTACTTTAGTGTCCATACGTATAAATTAAATTAAGTATATACATCAAACTGCATGCATTGCAACTGCAATGCAATTGCGTTTTATCTCTTCTTTGCAATCTTTCATTATGTTTTAGCGTTAGTTTTAATGATTGCCGTTACCTGAATTCTTATAATGCTTGTAAGTACTGCAGATTTTCAAAGATCAAAGATGCCGTAAATATTTAACATGTGTCATACTGTGATTTAAATGCGTGAATATATTAAAAGCTTGGAATTAACTGCTTCACGTGTGAATGACTGTAAACAAATTTGTACTCATATTGCGTGCACATAATATAATAATAATAAGCGGTATACTGAACCAATTAAAGTTGTCAGATATGTTTAATTAAATATCAAAATTAGTGCGATCATTAATGAAGGGGCCAACATATCAGTCAGAAGTATGAAATAAAAATTCGTTATTTAAAGAAAACCTACCAGAGTAAGCCAATAGCCATTCATGAATCATGTGCATATCTTTGAAGAGCAATTTGTTTACAAGAGTATCCCAATATAATTTGCAGATAATTTAAATGTATGCCATAACCGCTCATCAGTAAAAAAATACACCTACGTTTTTAGGGACTGACACTATGTTCCATTTTTTTGTAGTTTTAAAATTTCTCTCCTAATTGTCATTTTTTATCGCAGCTCCTGGACTCGATTTCGAGCATCTTCATAACTTTGATAGCAATTACTGACAATGAATATCATAATGCCGGATACTGATAGATGACATAATGACATCTTACTAGCCGAGCCCATTAGTGCTTCTAATTGTTGTATTGGTTAGTAATCAAATCTATCTTCTCACAAGTCAATATTGGATTAATATTTGTTTAGAGCGGCGTGTACAAACGATTGTTTTCAATATCAGTACTATGTTCATGAACTTACATAACAGACAGATATTTCGAAATTTATATTATTTATTAATTCATATACATAAAATATAACCTTTTTTGTGCTTCATTGGTTTACAGGACATTATATATGAATCTAGATTACTATATTCCGCATGAAGCGCACATAAACATTTCACGTTTGGTGACTTCCTGCTCATAATTAAAACAAACATCAATCTTAATAGGTGGGTATCTATCCTAATGTGACAGAAGTTCAAAATGTCCATCAATTGAGTAATGTTGCTTATAATCACCTATTCGTCCAACGCTGTACATTTTCAATCTGTCACTTATAAATAGACTAATTCGTTAAAAGGAACGGATGAGTGAGCATTTTAAACGATACTTCGTCCATTATCTTAGTATTTAGGGTAACTCGAAAGGATCAGTGATTGATCACTTCATATTGACACGCGTACTACATGATATGATATTGACAGTCGTAGGTGGCAACATATGCTATACTAAAAATGAAGTATGCAGGCATATGTAGCATACTTCTGTAACGTTTTCTTGAAGTATTTGTGTGTGACTGCCAAAATGTTTATTGCCATTTTAGTTGCAATTGCACAACAATCCACCATCATCATCATGAAGATCAACAAAAAAACCAATACAAATAAAAGTAATAAGTAACCATATACGCAGTAGAAATGATAATGTGCTAACGATTCACATTGGGAGGCGTATGGCATATTGTACTGTTTCTTGTTTATTCCCCTTTTGGCTAGAGAGGTACTTGCTTATCATCTTATAGAAATGCTTATTAAGGATAACGGAATGTGCAGCCAAGCAGTGGTCGTACAACAACAATCAATTTCGTGTCTTCATTTTTTTGTCGTTTACTGGCTGAAAATCTGACAGTAATTTATCCTTTATTGTCCGTGTTATAGTTATTTACTCTTCTACCGTCCAACCGTCCGTTAAACGCATGATAGAAAAAAATAAAAATTCAAATCAACGCATTTTCTCCCTTTACAATCACCTCTCCGATGCTATTGAAGATCTGACATGGGGTTGTGACTAATTTGATGCCTTTTGTTTAGTCATTAATGTCCCTTTTTAATATGCATATCCCATCGTTTGACAAAATAAAAAAACTAACCCATCTTGCCTGCATATTGAATACATTAAGCGTAACCTTGATCCTGACTCTGACCAATTTTTGTTGAATTTTTGAATCACATTTGAATACAAATCAAAAATCCTATTACTTCAAAAAAAAGAGAACGTCTATTTTTTTCGCTGAAAATGAATTCATGTGTCATTGATTGCGAAATAACTTAATGCAGACCATATTACGTTCACATCTCAAGTAAAATTCGGTCACATATACAGCATGTCATAAAACATACGCTTACATTACCTGTCGTACTTTTAGATTTTTGTACTTGCTTGCGTGATAATTATTGGTGTAGAAGCTGTAGTAGGTGCAGATAAGCACATTCAACAAAAATCGTGCCCTTCACGTTTATCTCACGTACTTTTGATTTCAAAATGTTGCTTGATTAGTACCTTGATTTTTCCATATCTCATCTTTTCATCTCATACATGATTTAATGATTATTACTAATGCAGTAATGCGAATCTAAATCCATTAAATTTTGAATTTATGCGAATTATTAACCCAAAAAACTCTTATATTGAATGTTATGACTCAATTCATTTCGTGATATGCGTAAATAACCACATAATTGTTTTTGTGGCATTCCAGATTGAAAAGCAGTTGCTTTGAAAAGTCAAAAAATGGTGACTTCAGCCGTTCTAGGTGCTGCTGTGGGCACAGGTATGAAATATGATGACATATATTAATCGTTTTTGATGTGCAATGCAACTAAAACTGACGTCGCTGAGTGTTAAGTCCAAATTTAAGATAATCCTGGTAAGTGATTTGATGAAAGACGCTCATGTGACAAGGGAATGTTGTGGTTTATGTTGCATTGCAATAAATACTTGGAATTGTACAAATTGTTGAACTTACTACACAATGTAATGCTCATAAATTATGTACTTTTGTAATCTAACAGGGCTGGCTTTGGTTGTGGCAATGACCATATTACTTTACCACTATTACTACGTTCGGAGACGAAACAAAGACTGGGGTGACTTGGAAAGATTTGAAGAACCTCATCGTTCCTCGTATTCTTCCACATCCTGTCTTGTACGTGGAAAACGAGCTTCTGTGCAATCTGAAGGCTATGGACGTTACTACCCTACTTCCTCACAGTTCGCAGCAGCTGGTCCCTCTTCAACTGCAAGATCCTCTATAGTATCAAAAGAGAGCGTGAGTAGTGGGTCCAGGCAGTCCGTGTGCTCTCCTAAAGGAAGCGGAAGTGGGCGCATAAAACGATGGGATAGCCGGGGAAGTCGATCAAGTACCAAATCATGCCCTCCGATGTATACTTTCCCTCAACAGGTAAGAATTTTCAGGGTGAAATATTTAATGTCATGCATGTAAGTATTAGCTTATCAAAGTTAAAATAACTTTCAAAATCACAACTTCATTATAAAATTCAATGCGTACACCACAATTCCCTACCCACGCATGAATGTGTGGTATAGACTAATAGCCAGGCAAACCAACTTTATGCTTTTAAGGCCTTTAAAATTATGCTTTTTGGATCCCAAAATTATGCTTTTAAATGCTT